>BLKR01015948.1:0-43249 GCA_011170035.1 Teleogryllus occipitalis
CTGCTAGGCAGCGCATCCCATTGGCCTCCGCGGGGAAAGTCTTAACCAACCAATGCCTAAGGGCACCTTCACACAGCATCACGTGTCGTTAGGGTTGTAAAAATGTCTAAATCAATTATCACCTCAAATTCCTTTTTCCACTCCACAGATAATACACAGCCTTCCTCCAATACCGTTGACCCCCACCATTCTACTATATCCCTACCAACGGATCCCCTCTCCGAGGTTAGAGTACACAAAGTTTCATCCGAGTTAAACTCTACATAATCTAATCAATTATGACAAATTACTGTACAATATATAATTCATCACAGAAGACGTAAAGTGCTAATTTATTTGCATTGCATAGTCACTTCCTAATTCTTAATTTAAGGAAAAATAAGTTTAAACTAATTGTTTACTTTTTTCTTTGATTTCAGACTAAAAATTTCGAAAACTGAGAATGTAAAATTAATGGGTTTTGAAATTTTGAAAAATTAGAAAAATAGCTGTTTCTGAATATAACAAAACGTCGTCAGAACGTTGTGCATATATATATATATATATGCACAACGTTCTGACGACGTTTTGTGTGTGTATATATATATATATATATATATATATATATATATATATATATATATATATATATATATAGGCTAATTTTGGGCCCTTCAGTGAAACAACAAATATTTTTGATACCCTAAAACCTCCCAATTTAAGATTACAAAATAGGGGGAAGTTAAGTTACTACCCCGACTTATTTAAAATTCAAAATTTTTTGCATGATCTAAACAATTGAATTCTGATTTTTCTATGGGCCGCTACTCAAAATTTTGAAACTCACCCCTAACTACGAGAGAGAGAAATGAGAACAACCCGAATATTTCATAACTAAAAAAATCATGCGCCATAATTTAGAGTCTTTAATGACACCGAAATCATTTTTTTCACCCACATTACGAGTATAAACATCCAAATTCAACTTTGCAAAAAAGAGGATTGAAAAGCTTCACACAAAAGATCAGAAGAGATCACACACACGATATTACGGTTCAAAGAAATTAGAGCCACAATTCCATCCGTTATAAGCAATTGCAAAATTTTACTTAATGAAAGATTTAATATAGATAATATATCACATATTTTTTTATTTCTTTAATATTGAATTTGTTATATAACCTAAACTGCAAGACTTTCTCTTCCAGGAATCGAATAGGCTCTAAATTACATACACGTAAGTTCCACAAATTCCAAAACGTGCATACGATCTTACAAACTTTCGAGCACTTTTTCATTGTTCAGAAATAAACACAAAAATAATGAACGTATACGAAAAAGACATTTTTTGACAATTGTCCACATAATTCTAAATTACACACGTTACTCAAATAATTTTGGGCTAGTACAGTATGGAATAAAAAAATAAAATTAATAAAAGTAATCCCACAATTTATCAAATCTTTTTTCTTCCTCTGTAATAAAACCTAAATTTTTGTAGCCCAAAATTTTTGAATGGGGGCTGAAATTAGCCCAAAATTAGCCCAAAATTATGGCGAAAAATTTTTTCAGTTTTTCGAAAGTGGGGTTGCTAGCTTTACTGACGTTCACTGCAGCGCCTCTGACCGGGAGCTCCTAGGTTCCCACTCCCCAAAGCGGCAGGATTTTCGACACTAGCTTTTCAGCTAGGTCGAATTCAGTCGCTGTCTGGAGGAGAATTCTAGCGGCCGGCTGCTCTGATCGGTAGTTTTCCGTGGTTTCTCCGATCAACACCAGGCGAATGCCGGAGCAGTACCCTACCAAACGGGCCACGGACCTCTCGCCATCTTTTTTCCTCTTCCCTGTCCTATCCTCTCCCCTTACACACACACTTACACTAACATGCACTACACTTTCACATATTCCGGGAGACCGGTCGGGAGCTTAGAGCTTGTCCCGACTGGGGCGGTGCCCCGCTGGTGGGAGAGTCCTGGTTAGGTGAACCCCCACTAGCCGACGGTAGGTCGGCGCCGGATCTCGCCATCCAGCCGGGGAAGATCACCGCCATCTTCTGCGAAAAAGCATGCACTACACTAACGGGACTAATGACCAAAACAGTTGACGCGCTCTGGAACCCGAAAAAATCAATCAATCAATCAATCAAGTCCACTCTTTCCACTAGCTCCTAGATCGAGCCACTACCGATACGCTGTTCTTGCACCGAGAAGAAATCAGTCTATAGTCGGCTCTGTGCCCAATGAGCTGATCTGCTACATGATTGCACCCTCTTCCACCAGGTGTGCTAGTGTTTTATGTATTATGTCTCGTCACGCTAGGTTGAGGCGAAGTAGTGCGCCGCGGCGTGATATGTAACAGAATCAAAGCTGATAAAAAGGTCTGCGCCCCCTAGAAATTTTGCCAATCCAAACTAACCTGTTTATTAGTTTGAATGTTTATTTAAATTGATATTTGAAATTCTCGAGTGAGCCCGGCTCAGTACCGTTATCACTGCTTTTTAAAAGGTTTTATTTATGTGTGGTACTCTTGTGTTTGGTGGCCCGTAATGGACAATAATGGTGGCTAAGAGCCGTTTGCGGTAGAAAGCATGATCTTGGTTTCTTAGTATATTAAAGGGTGTAGTTGTAAGAATGTATCAATGAGGTTGACTTCATTTGGAGCAGTGTGTTAAATTTGATGCAAAATCCCTGTAAGGCGCCTTTCATACGCATGGGTACGCAAGTGCAGGCTCGTGATGTGTTTGATACGTAGCCTTGCATGATATTGAAAGCATCAGAGTGCGCTTGGTTGTGGGATCTTCACATTTTCTTAATTTGTGTTTTTAATGATGCAGCTCTTTAGTTCCTGATAGAGGAATGTTCCAAGACGGTACGGTTGGGTCCGTACTGCGTGTGGCCGTGACCTCTAAGTTGGAGCCCGTTGCTTGGCCCCGTGAGCGACCTAAGTCGGCCGCTGGGGTAACGCCGTTCTGAGGCCGCGGATCGGCCGACAACGACTTTATGAAAACACTGCTGCGAGTGTGAAGGGTAAAAGGTGCCTTAAGGAGGTAGCCAGTTTTTTTAGAGTACATCTGTGTAAAGAAACCACGGTCATGCTATAATTAATCTGTTTTTTTGACACCACACAAGAGTTCTTAATCTATTTTTTGGTCAACTCATGTCCACGTAAACGAAGTAACTCGGCGAGTTCCTTTTGCAATTTTGTATTCATTTGTTGTATTCTGTGCTCCTAAAGTGGAAAGTAAGAGAATTATTAACAACAAAGTAGTTCTCCATTACATAAATATGGTTATCTTTTTGTTTATTTTGTATCGAGGCACGGGATGTTTTACCTGACAAATTTGCCAAAGTGTTGATGTAATTCTGTGTCGTTTCTCTCAATAAGAGAAACTCTTTGTTGTAAACGCTGAGGTGAGAGCCTTACAGCCAAAACTGTAATAAAATTGAATAAATGTTATATTGTAAGCTGAAAAAGTTTGGATTGTGTAAATCTAAAGCTTAGATTGAACCAGGAAAAAGGATTCCAGATTTCTCCCCGTTCCTGATTACACTATCAAAGCTAGAAAGTTGTATGTAATCTTGCAGAAATCCAAGTATAGGGTATTTATGTTAGGCCCGCTCCAATCCATTAGGTTTTCCAGGTCATCCTTGGTAAAATAAACAAAAGAAATTGTTTGTTGCAGTTTTATTGGCAACTGGCGACTGCATAATTTTATTAAGTGATATTTGCACCTTGAAATATAACAGACGGACGGACAGATGAACGTACAGACGTTTTGCCTTCATTTTTTACTTTTTTCGTATATTTCGTATATGGAGTATAGAGAAAATGGTGTAATGCTGCGCAAAAAAAGGCTAATTTTCGGGACGAAAAATATCATTCCCGGGACCTGATGACGAATGTGGATAAATCCAGTTGTTAAATTAAGAAATAAAAGTTCTCTAACACGTGGTGTAGCCAGCACCTCTGTTTTGTGGGTCCTTGTTGCCGAAAAAACAATTGGAAGCCAAACGTCCGTCCGTCCGTTCGTCCGTCTGTCGTGCGCCTGGGAACACTACTAGCACCTAAACCATACGTACGCATCTTTTCCAAATTGAAAAGAAAACCTCGATTTGGCTCCAGTTGAAGCTTTGAAATTTTGAAAAACATTCTTTTTACTTTTAGGACTACTTTAAATACATATACAGATTATACGTAATATTACACACTTTCACTTATCACTAAAACAGTTTGGCTTAAACTGTTAAATACTGAAACTCTAGTAGTCATTAACGTCATTCGGCCTATAAACAACAATTAACAGACGCGGTTGAAGTTTCTAAACCGAGGCGATAGCTGAGATTTACAACCAAGCAAGTCTGTTACTTATGATATCGGCCGTGGGTCGTTCTGTACTGAGAAGAGTCAAAATACCTCTCGAAATATTTTGAAAATATAATTAAAATATATCGACGGAGTACTAATATAAGGATAAATAAATACCAGGAAATCAAGATAAAAGTGAGACATTAGGAACTTGAGATCACGGAAAATGCAATTTAATGTGGGTCATATGTTTTAAATATTAGGAAAATATTTTATTCAAATAAAATATTTACGTAAGACATTGTTAGGCAGGCAAGTGAACTTAGATGTGCAGCAGAGAAGCAGATAAAAAGCATCGGAATGACGTATAAAACAATTAAAATCAAGAGAAGGGAAGAGCTAAACGCGTGACCAGAACGAATGTTAAGAGGACATTATGATGCTAAGCCGAGCGCAGCAAACACTTTTCGAAAATTTATCTTAAAGTCAGAAGTGTGTCGAATAGGGGCGAATATTGGAATATAGTGACGGTTGATGGACGACCCAAAAACATTGTTTTGGAAATCCAAGTGTACGGCTAGCAATGGAACTCTCCTAGATTCACTGCCAAGAGGGCAGTTTGTCTTCAGAAGGGAAGTGTAAAAATTAAGAACTCCGTAAATACTGAAAAATATTTAAAGTTCATGGCCAAGAATATTATTAGAATAGTAAGTTAAATTAAGCTAGTTTTTTTAAAAAAATAATAGGAATAAAGTAACGATGGACATCATAGGTATGAGAAATTAAGAAGATAAAGATTAAATTTTGTCAATTAAGAAAAGAAAGAAAAGAAAAGAGAGTACTAAAAGATCAAATTACAGCTGGTATTTCTTATCGCTGTAATATTTATTAATTAATTTGTGTTCTTATTTTAAAAAAATACTCGTCAGGAGAAAAACCATTGGATTATTCATTCCCCATCATCAATAAATATTATCACCAACCGCAGCCTCGTAGGAGCGGTTAGTTTTCAGCCCACGTCGGAGAACATGTACTATAAGTAGGAGAGAGTTAGGTTAACTGGTCCAATTTTTTTTAAAATTTGATTTCAATTGTTATTTACTTGACGTATACACGTGAAATGTCGCATGATATTTCAGTGAGGTTTTCTCTTTATATTGTGGGAATAGACATCATCATTGTGCCTCCAGTTGTCAATTATAGGATGTTTTATTCATTTGCAATTGGACCAGTTAACTTAACCGATAAGGTTAAGTGGACGGGAAATTAAAATAAACTGTTAAAATATTGACGTTTTGATGAAAAAAATTCTTCTACACATTACCATAACCCTTTTCCACACATAAATAGAGAAAATGCTTAGCGAAGATTGCACTCTTCCAAAAACTTTGTAAAATTATGTACTGTTGAAACAAAAGCATTTTGCTTAGTCCGGGAGAGAAAACTCAGGGCATTAACAGATTTATTTGTTAATTGCAAATCTGCAAATACTACTTTCGAAAGAAAATAAAGGGAGTAACTGGACCGGTCCACTTAACCTAACGTTCCGGCGGTCCAGTTAACCCGACAGCACATATTTTCTTTATATGCCCGAAAACATACATTTCGCCATATTCTTAAAAACAAAACACCCTATTATAAATCAGAAATACTAATAATTAATCTAGTGAGAATATTTTTCTTGTAGTTGTTATTCAATCCCAATAAAATAGCAAAGCACATGAGTGGTAGAAAACACTTCTGACCTTCCAGAAAAAAGTTACTTACTGTATTCAACAAGGAACGCCTGCAACTAATGTAAAGTGGCTTAGATTATCAGCCGTGTCATTCTACGAATGCCATCTAGTGGAAAAAGCAGGAATGACTTCCCACCAACATTTAAAAGCACGGACCACTTCACCTAACTTAACCCAACTCTCCACTACTTAAAGTACTAATCGCGCACTTTTTCTTGATACTCCACAGCGGGGGGTGCGGGGAGAGGCGGGTTCTGTCTACGTCACGGCAGTGCAGGGCTGTCAACTTTATTGACAGAAAACTCGGCGTAATGTCTTGGACTAGATAGCTATGAGAAACAACGAACGATTTTTTTAAATTATAAAGAAACAATTAATAGTTATAGAAATAATTGAGTAACAAGAAGGAACATGGTGTGCACAGGTCGATAGACAGAGAGATCGAAAACTAGGAAGTCGACATTGGAAAGGAAGAAGGTGGGCAGCACTGCAAACTGAGCCGTGACGTTCCGAGTGGAGCTCGTATTTCCTACCGGGCCGTGCTATGCCGGGCTGAGCGAGGACTAGGGAGCTCGAGGATCAAGAAAAAGTGCGAGCATAGTACCATTGTTGTTTAACAATGAAGATGTAAAAATAAAAAAAATGCGAAGAAGTTGGACGGTTTTATTGAGCTATGGGGCTATTGTTGTGGGGTCAGAGCGCGGCGGGCCCGCGCAGGCGGCGCACGAGGCGCAGGTCCCGCGGCTGCAGCGTGATGCGGCGGCCATGCGCCGAGCACAGCGACGCGTCCTCCAGCAGCTGCACCACGTACAGTTCCGCCGCCTCCCGCAGCGCCAGCAGCGCCCAACGCTGCACCCTGCGCACGCGCGCCGCCCCCGCCCACGTCGCTTCACCCCGCCTCACGATGCATTTCTAGGGGTTCCGCGCGCGCCGGCTACTCACGTCATGCGTCCCGTAAGTGTAGTGCATGTTTTCTCGGGAGAAGGCGGTGGTCTTCCCCCGCTGGATGGCGAGATTCGGCGCCGACCTTCCGTCGGCTAGCGGGGTTTCCTCCTAACCAGGACTCTCCCACCAGCGGAGCACCGCCCCACCCGGGACAAGCTCTAAACTCCCGACCTGTCTCCCGGAATATGTGGTAGTGTAGTACATGTTAGTGTAAGTGTGTGTGTAAGGGGAGAGGATAGGGCAAGGAAGAGGAAGGAAAGATCGCGCGTGGTCCGTGGCAACAATTTTTTTCTTTAAATTTCTTGAAAGAATAGAGTAAAATACATACAAAGGTGGCATAGTTCCGATATTCCCGCCATTATCTTCAAAATGACTCCAAATTTTTTTCTTCAAACTTTTCCAACGGATAGTGGTAATAGCACTTGTCACGTGGTCGCAGAAAGCTGGCACCCGCGTAAGCATGTTGCGTAGCTCCACCTTGGAAAGAGCGTCTCAGGAGTGAAGGCGTATAGAACAGCTTGACCTCCACTTAGCGGAGGGATGACTGCTACTCGTGAGCTCGTCGCCCGCGGGCACGGACCTTCCACTCCTCCGTCGGTTCAGATCGGCTCAAACTGGCCCTGCCGACCTCCCTTCACCCCTAGTCGGTGCAGATCGGTCCTAACTGACCCTGCCGACCTCCCTTCACCCCTAGTCGGTGCAGATCGGTCCTAACTGGCCCTGCCGGCCTCCCTTCACCCCTAGTCGGTGCAGATCGGCCCGAACTGGCCCTGCCGACCTCCTTTCACCCCTAGTCGGTGCAGATCGGCCCGAACTGGCCCTGCCGACCTCCCTTCACCCCTAGTCGGTGCAGATCGGCCCAAACTGGCCCTACCGACCTCCCCTCACCCCTCTGTTGGTTCAGATCAGCCCTAACTGGCCCTGCCGACCTCCATTCACCCCTAGTCGGTGCAGATCGGCCCAAACTGGCCCTGCCGACACTCCTCCACCACGCTAGTTCAGATTGACCTTCCGAGGTCCTGCTAGCAGCTTTCCGCCCTCTCCTCTGACCGCTGTGCACTTCGTGTGTCGTCTGATGGCCGCTGCAAAGTGTCTCTTCCGGAGAACAGTCCTTGGCGAGGCTAGGCTACGTCAGGTGCCTGTAAGGTGTATGTAAGTATACCACCCCAATAAACTGCTGTTTGCCATGATTGGGGTCATCCCTGTTCTTATTGCTCCCTCTCATCCGCCTTAGGCCATTAAGAGAATAGGGAACGGCCCAGAGAGCACCTTCTGCCCTTACCGCCCTTCCACTTTCCCGTACGTGGTGCCAGACCCATCCATACATCCTTCCCCCACGACACACTTTAATACGATGTAAAGTTCATTTTGGTGTATTCTTTTGCTTTTTCAAAAATTACAGAAATGTAACTTTTTCGGAATATCTTTCACGCCCTTTGTATGCACATTTCCATCGATTTGTATACATTATTAAGTTCTTGAGTGAAAGTGCATCAATGGACTTCAAATGAAGTTTTCCGAAAACTCAATTGATTCTTGTGAAAAATAGCTTCAGAATTTGCATTTACAGTAATGCTTAATCGCCATTTTCTTAAAAACTGCTTCATAATTTCAATGAAAATTTCTATTTACGACGAGGTTTTACTCTTCTTCAATATACTTGACGTAATATTTCGATTGTACTATTAGGCAAGCAAAAAGTGGAGAAAAATGTCAAAAAAATGTACTTTGAGCGACGGTAGACAAAACCTTAAAGCCAGAGCACACCAAGAAAATTAAAAAAAATTGGTACAAGAAAGTCTGTGCCATTCTGTAGCACCTCCAGTTACTTTCTCGTATACTTACGTATATACGGAGTAATATACGTAGAATAGAGAAAGTTATGTAATGCTGCGGAAAATCAATTTCGTGATTTCAACGGAAATACACGTTGTGGGGTCCCCAATACCAAAAAAGTGTTTTTTTAAAAAACGTCTGTCCGTCTGTGAACACTACTAGCGCCCAAACCACATGTACGATCTTTTTCAAATTGAAGAACCCCCTGTTATCTGGCTTTAGTTGAAGCTTTGAAATTTTGAAAAACATTCTTTAAAATTTGGGGGTACTTTACATGAAGCTCCCTGGACATTTTCAAAATTTTCTCAAAAACGGCTATAAATTTTTTCATTAAGTTTCTTCTAAGATAAGAGCAAAATGCACTTATAAAGGTGGCACAGGGCCGATTATCACGATTAACTCCGAATTTTCGAAAATTGCACAAGTTTGAATTTTGTTCGTCTTCCCACATCTATAAAATTGAAGATAGAGGTTTTTCCTTCAATTAAATTTTTTTTGCCCATAAATAGTTATTTCATTAAGGTCATGTAAACTTTTTGAACATTTTAGTAGTTTTCGTGCAATAGAGCGTAAAATATTTGCAATATTAAAAAAATACAAAAACAAGATTTTCTCAAAAACGGCTCCAAAGTTTTTCTTTAAATTTTTAGTATCTGTAGTACCAAATGCACCCTATCCGATGACATAATTGGCAAATTGCTCTATTCTTTTGTTGTTTTTTTTCAAAAATTACAAAAATGTGTTTGATTGGCTTGTCTCTCATGTGGGTAATATTTACCTTTAAGGCGATTTCTTCACATTATTAAAGTTATCATTACATTTTATTTAAATAATGTCAAATAAAGTTTCTCGGAAACCCAAGAGTTTTGTGTAAAAATGAGCTCTACATTCCGCATTTTCAGTAACGCTCAAACGCCTTTTTCTAAAAAAAAAGCTCTAATTTTTTTTCAACATTTTCTAATAGATAGTGATGAGAAATTCTGAAAAACCGTGTGTTATAGTTTTTCTACGGTCAAATGTGCAATTTTCTTGTTTACACTACGTATTACCTTTCAAAATCACTTATGTCGTTGCATCTCATTTCACCTGCATTGCTGGCACGTGTTTCAATAAAGGTGTTTTAGCTGTTTAATAATGACTTTGTAATGATATTGTATGCAATTGCTACAATTTATAAATAAAAACAATTACTTTTCTTCATGTTGCTTTCATTCTCATATTTATTGCCCAAATTCGCTTTGATTGCCGATTTTGAACAGAAATTTGCATTTTATATGTTATTAATTTTTCTGGCAAATTTGTTCTATAATTTTATTTTTTGAAATGTTTGACTTCGTATTCGTAATCATCGACCTTCAAAACCCTTAGATGCGAGAGAACGTTCCAATAAAAGAAATGTTTCACAATTGAGCCAGCGCTTTGAGGTCTAGAATCACTGGAAGTTGGCCCAACACATTGACACACTATACAATTAGCCTGGCAGTATGGTGGAATTGTGATCTGAACCAAAACACTGTGCGATAAAAATGTCTGTTGCCTCCACCCGATGCAATTTGTCGGATTGACTGGCCGGTCGGCCCGGCAAATTGGTACGTGTGTACGGGCGATAAGGAGGAGACTAAACTCCAGTGGTGGAGGTATGTACGAAAAAGGTCGACAAATAACAGCACATAGCCTCTGCGACGTTGCACCGCCAATGGGAGACCATTTTAAGGCATTTTCGGCCAATGATCATCAAGGTCATGAGTCAAGTCAGCGCCATCTACACTTACACTCAGTAAAGGTGCAGGACGAGTGCGTGGACGCGCGATGCTGTTGGCCGAAAAAACTTCGCGATAACTTTCTTCATTCACTGCGTAGTACCGCTGATGCTGAGTGCAATGAACTGCCGATGTTTTTTGTACTTGCCCCCAGAATGCCTCCACTCCCTGCTGCAGACCAACGGCCCAATATATTCGTCTTGCTTCGGACCACTGACAAATATTTCTACAGACCATTTTGTAGTTTACTTAGGCGATTGACAGGGAATAATAGTTAAAAGAAAAAAGTTTCAAAAACCGAAAAAATTGGATTTTTTTAATTTTCGAAAAATTAGTTTTTTTAACGAAAATGAGACCAATAACATTTTTTAAGTTCTTAACACTATCCAACAATAAAATTTAATGAAAAACGTTGGAGCCATTTTCTTGAAAATTTTGAAAATGTCCCAGAGGCTTCTTGTAAAGTACTCCCCAAAATGAAAATTTCGGTTTCAAATTCAAGTGGCATCAATCAGATCGATAGGGGATTATCAATTTTGGAGAAAATCGCCTGAATGGTTCAGCCGCTAGCGTTGTTCATAGCAATATTCATTTTTTCAACGTTAAGGACCCACAAAACATGGATTCTGGCTACATTCCGTAATAGGGGATTTTTTTTCTAAATTTAGCAACTGGATTTATCATCTTTTTCGTTACTAGAACGCGGCAATAAGAGTCTGCCTAAAATTCGCCGTTTCCTCGCGCAGCATTACATAACTTTCTCTCTATTGCGTAAGCGGCAGCGAGAATAGAAAAATCGTAGGAAGGGGCAGGGAGAGGGGAAGGAATGGCGTGGAGGGACGCCCTCAGAGTCAGAGGGAGCGTTGAGGGATATGGACAGGAGCTGGGAGGGAGGGATGAGAAGAGGGACGCCCGCAGAGTGGGGGAGGGAGAGGGAGGGGCAGGGGCTGGGAGGGAGGGATGGCGAGGAGGGACGCCCTCAGAGTCAGAGGGAGCGTTGAGGGATATGGACAGGAGCTGGGAGGGAGGGATGAGATGAGGGACGCCCGCAGAGTGGGGGAGGGAGAGGGAGGGGCAGGGGCTGGGAGGGAGGGATGGCGAGGAGGGACGCCCTCAGAGTCAGAGGGAGCGTTGAGGGATATGGACAGGAGCTGGGAGGGAGGGAGGAGATGAGGGACGCCCGCAGAGTGGGGGAGGGAGAGGGAGGGGCAGGGGCTGGGAGGGAGGGATGGCGAGGAGGGACGCCCTCAGAGTCAGAGGGAGCGTTGAGGGATATGGACAGGAGCTGGGAGGGAGGGATGAGATGAGGGACGCCCGCAGAGTGGGGGAGGGAGAGGGAGGGGCAGGGGCTGGAGGAGGGATGGCGAGGAGGGACGCCCCCAGAGTCAGAGGGAGCGTTGAGGGATATGGACAGGAGCTGGGAGGGAGGGATGAGATGAGGGACGCCCGCAGAGTGGGGGAGGGAGAGGGAGGGGCAGGGGCTGGGAGGGAGGGATGGCGAGGAGGGACGCCCTCAGAGTCAGAGGGAGCGTTGAGGGATATGGACAGGAGCTGGGAGGGAGGGATGAGATGAGGGACGCCCGCAGAGTGGGGGAGGGAGAGGGAGGGGCAGGGGCTGGGAGGGAGGGATGGCGAGGGAGGACGCCCCAGAGTCAGAGGGAGCGTTGAGGGATATGGACAGGAGCTGGGAGGGAGGGATGAGATGAGGGACGCCCGCAGAGTGGGGGAGGGAGAGGGAGGGGCAGGGGCTGGGAGGGAGGGATGGCGAGGAGGGACGCCCTCAGAGTCAGAGGGAGCGTTGAGGGATATGGACAGGAGCTGGGAGGGAGGGATGAGATGAGGGACGCCCGCAGAGTGGGGGAGGGAGAGGGAGGGGCAGGGGCTGGGAGGGAGGGATGGCGAGGAGGGACGCCCTCAGAGTCAGAGGGAGCGTTGAGGGATATGGACAGGAGCTGGGAGGGAGGGATGAGATGAGGGACGCCCGCAGAGTAGGGGAGGGAGAGGGAGGGGCAGGGGCTGGGAGGGATGAGAAGGAGGTACGCCCTCAGAGTCGAGAGGGAGGGTCGAGGGACAGGGGTAGGCTCTGGGAGAGAGGAAGGGATGAGAAGTAGGGCCTCTCGCAGCGTCGAGAGGGAGCGTTGAGGGATATGGACAGGGGCTGGAAGTGAGGGATGAGATGAGATGGACGCCCGCAGAGTAGGGGAGGGAGAGGGAGGGACAGGGGCTGGGAGGAAGGGATGGTGGAGGTGCGAGTGCGTGCCTGGGCGTGCCCATGGGCGCGGGGGCGAAGCGGCACAGCAGCTCCCGCACGACGCGCGCGAAGGGGGCCAGGGGCACCAGGGGCCACGTGCCCCTCCGCAGGCGCCGGATCTCCTGCAGCACGCGCGCGCCCCGCCGCCGCCGCTGCCGCCCCCTCGCCCGTCCGCACTCGCGCCCGCGGCCCTGCACACGCGCCAGCCTCTCGCCATCGCCATCGCCACGGCCCAGCGCCTGAGACCACACCCGGCAACGCATCTCCCACTCAACAAGCTTCCGACCGCTCGCCCGGCATACAGGGAGCGGTAGCTCAGTGCATCAACTGATATCACTGCAGCGCCTCTGACCGGGGGATCCTAGGTTCCCACTCCCCAAGGCGGCAGGATTTTACACACTAGCTCTTCAGATAGGTCGAATTCAGTCGCTGTCTGGTGGAGAATTCTAGCTGCTCTGATCGGTAGTTTTGCATGGTTTCTCCGATCAACACCAGGCGAATGCCGGAGCTGTAGCCTACCAAACGAGCCACGGACCGCGCACCATCTTTCCTACCTCTTCCTTGTCCTATCCTTTCCCCTCACACACACACAGACACACTTCCATGCACTATTCTGGGAGACCGGTCGGGAGCTTAGAGCTTGTCCAGACTGGGGCGGTGCCCCGCTGGTGGGACAGTCCTGGTTAGGGGGAAACCGCACTAGTCGACGGTAGGTCGGCTTCGGATCTCGCCATCCAGCGGGGGAATATCACCGCCAGCTCCCGAGGAAAACATGCACTACTCTTACGGGAGTAATGATCTAAGCTGTGGACGCGCCCGGAATCAGTGACAACGAACCAACCACCCAATTTCCCGGCATGTGCCGAAAATCCGCCATTGTCAGTATTTGAAACGGACAGAGACGCTGCATTGACAGCAGTAAAACCGTCGCTTCGGAACGCCCATTTGCGTCGCGTTCGCCGGTGGGAGGCAGCGCGCACGGGGTCTGGGTTCGTACCTCGGAGGGCGCACAGGGCCCGGCGGCGTCGCCAGCGCCGCGAGACGTGGCAACGCTGGAGCAGCTCCTGCTGGCGCTGGCGCTGCTGCTGGCGCTCGCGCGAGTGCTGCCGCTGCTGCTGGTGGTGTTGCTGCAGTCGCCGCTTGGATCGCTGCTGCGGCTGCCACGGCGCCACCTGCCACCAACGACACGTCACATCGCTGACGGTGTTTTCAAAATTTCTTTTTTTTTAAGGGGGAGAGGGGGGCTCGTATATGACTTCAGCCAATGAGCTTTAGGCACCGGTTTGCGGCAGAATATTAGCAGGAATTTCAAATGCAGGCAGATATCAAAATTATCACATCGTTGCAAGAAATATGAACGCACAGAAGTATGATGCATTTCTTTTAAATATTGCATTTGTTACACCTTCATCCTGTTAATTTTCGTTGAAAATTGTCGCTTTATCTCACTTTCAAACAGTTTCTGAACACTTCTCGCTCTCCATGCAACATGGCAGTCAGCGTCTGGACTGGCTTTTCAAACGAAGTGCCCGTGCTTGGTCACGTGGTTCATGACGCAAACTGGTGCTGCGCAGGACGAGCAAAAATCGGTGTGCCGGAGTAACACGCCCTTACCTTTCCACTATGGGTGTTCTTACAAAACATTTATGTATTTTCTTGAATTACCATAATCGATTTATTGAAGCCGGTATTTTTTAACATCGATGTGTTTTGGTCGATGTTTTAACGTGATTGATTATTTAACTTTAGAAGGAAATGTTTAATAAAATCCTAAACATATTTTCAGATGTCTATAAATTAAGCTCTCGTTCTGACCAAAAAATATGAATCTTCAAATTGTAGTTGTAGGAGGGGGCCCAAAATTTTAAACTATTGAAATTTTCAAAATTAAAGAGATCTTCATGAAAATGGAACCTGCCTCATTTTTATATGCGTACTTGGCTCTATTTCTGTCTGTATTATATTATTTCTTATATTTTTATTACTTTCTCCCATACGTACGTAAATACCGAGTATACACATTGTAGACAGAACGTTATGTCCGTACTGAAGGAAATAAATTTCAAGATTTCAACGGAAATACACGTTTTGATTTGCGTCTGATTCTTGCCTATCCAAATGTCGTCACTTTCACCTGCAGCATCACAAATAACGTTGTCAGTCTATGTGCAGAATTGGAACACTTTAATATTAATAACTAAAACTGTATAACAAACATAAATTCATATTTCAACATTTTTACAATTCACCAATCAACTTTAATCGTGAACTACGCTATCAAAATAGTCCAATATTATAATATATCATCTAATGTGTCGACCCAAACTTTTTTGAAATCCTCCCATATATCAAAACAATATTACAAGCGTGTTATTATGCCCGGGAAACAACATAAAAATGAGAAAAGGAAATGTTTTCCACCTATGATACAGAAATTACATTGTTAAGAATGAATAGAGAAAATGTTTTATAAGATCTCCAAGTCACTTAAAAGTAGAAAGCCGAACACACTTCCACATAGTGTCACTTTCTGATATAATTAAATACAAAACAAGACATTCAAAATTATTCTAGGATAAAGATCATTAAATATGAACCGTGAATAAAACCACGAATGAAGAGTATATCTCCGCATAGTATTAATATGAAGAAAAACGTCAATAAGGTCTCTAGCATCTCTACAACAAAGATCATACATAAAATGAACGCTTAAATTATTTTGACATACAATTACTATTTACAGTATCTAATTAATATTTATAAAAATTATGCTTTCAGTATCTATCTGAGAATTTAGTAAATTAGATGTCCTGGATATCTACGGTATCCTAGTTACCAATATAAATGTGCAAATATATACGAAAATTACAATACTTCATGTGTATTACAAACTAGTAGACGAGCAAATATAAGGGGTGTTGTCCTGGCAACACTCGATAGAGGTCTTGATGAAAAGACATAAGTGAGCAAGACCGGTGCACCGATTTTTGCTCGTTCTGCGCAGCTTTAGTATACGTAACGAATCACGTGACCACAGCACCGGCACTTCGTTTGAAAAGCCATACCTGACGTTGGCCGCCATGTTGCATGGAGAGCGAGAAGGGTTGAAAAAAATTTGAAAGTGACGTAAAGTGACAATTATTAACGACCAGTAATATTATGACTGTGTAATTGAAATAAAAGGTGCAATATTTTAAAAAATTCTTACGTTTACGTTTAAAAAAATACGTTTCAATGACTTATAACAACGATTTTGGTATCTCTGGCTGCATTTAAAGTCCCGCCAACATTGTGACGCAAAGTGGTACCGGAAGATCATTGAAAATGATATGAGTCGATATTAAAATAGAAGCGCAATAGCTCACCCTTGTCTTTTCATCATGGATTCAAGCAAATCTAGCTTTACTTTGGCGAACTGCAATAGTAAGCACTGTTGCTTTCCGAAACTTACCTGACTGGGAGATAATTTTTCGTCCGAGTCATGCGAAATGGAACTAGATGATTGGGATTGTGAAATCTAAAAGTCTTCTTCCAAAGCAGCGAACTCTGAGATTAAAGAAATCTGAGCTCGAAAGCACAATGTATGGTCGAGTTGGGAAGCAACGAGTCGACAATATGAGTCTATGGTGTTATCGCAAATTTTCATTGTGAACATGCACAGCGTTTCTTGTGAATAAACATCAACGTCCTCGGTTTGCTCCAAAAGAAAAAAATATGAGCCTTCTTTTCATACTTTACATTGACTTATGTAATAGGTAAAATTACTTTTTAATGTGATAGGCAAAGATTTAATTCGATATTATATTAATTATTTATGAATTGATTGAATTGATGGAAATTTTTTTGACCAAGAGAAGCAGCAAGCAGATGTAAAATTACTATTTGCCTGTGATCGTTAAACTCTACTAACACCCATGCCACATATACTTTATTCTGTACAAACTCTTGCATTTCCAAAATTCAGATTTTCTGTTAACACATTGAAGAGCTCGAAAGGAGATGTATTTTTCCATTTCAGAGTGAAACCGAGTCATAACGCAGAATGAGTCTCTGAGTAACCTATCTAAAGGAACAAAGAAAGTTAGTGATATTAATCAATTCTAAATCAATCAAACACGCAATCAAATACAACAATCAAAGACGCAACTAAAAAAACAATACTTACACATCAAATTCCATCCCACGATCTCCAATCCCCAAAATAAACACTTTTAAATTAAAATGGATTAAATTCCAAAACATAATAAGTAATTCAATTCCAAAAATAAAAACCCTAAACAATTCTATGAAAATTGAGAACGCCGTAGTATTACTAAACTCCATTGTCATGTTTCATACATGAGTAATAAAACTATATGAAAACTGTGCAACATCCGAGAAGTCGTCGCTTCTGCCATCATGAAGACAAACCTTTATATTTTTAGGTTCTAGGCTTGGTTTTTGTTGTATTAGAAAGACATAGAATTTATTATTTTTTTAATGGTAATAATTGTTTTTGTGTTTAAATTCGACTCAAAGTGTAATCTCATGGCCATGAGAGGGTTGTGTAAAGAAGCCTCTTGTGAGCTTCTTTTAATTCAATGTATTTTACATGTAGAAATAATTTGGTAAAGACACAGCAAAGAAGCCAACATAATTAAAATAGTTTTATTTTATTATGTGCCTATTAACACCTACATGTTGACTTTTGTGCTGTGCTACAACTTTTTAGGAATGGTGTAGATTAATTTTCAACTACTCAGATGATTAATTAGTGTTTTTTAAGGGCAAATATTTTAATACCTTCTGCTCTCTAATATATACCTTTGATTCACGTAAAGGCTCCTAGATCGATCCACAGTAGAGCTCGCTCTATGTTCGGCTATATCACGAATTGCTGAATTCCTAACACGACGTATATTTGTTCATGGTACCGTCCTGTTTCACCTGGAGCACTGATGGTTGTAAACCTGTATCACGCTTGAATGCCGCGAAGTAGTGCGACGCGGCTTGATACTTTGAAAAAGAAAGTAATAAAAGGGCTCCCACGGCCCGTTGTAATCGCCACTCGCCACCTGTTGTTCGTTGCTTGCCATTTTGTCAAGCTAATCTTGTAATTTTTTGGTTTATGTTAATTTGAGATTCTAAATTGGTGGAGTGAGTCCGGCTTCAGTGCCGTAAGACTGCATGTATTATTAAAGGTTTTATTAAGTGTTCTCAAGCGCAATGCCTGATGTGGGCGTGAAATTGTGGCTCAGTGCCGCAGTATGATGATATACGTGATTATGGATTCTTGAATGTTAGAATGTGTATGATATGTTGTTTTGTCTAACCAATTGTTCTCGTTTGCAGCAGGTTAAGTGTGCTAAAGCAAGCTTGGAGTGAAAATACTCAGCGTCTTGCTCATTGCGACAAAAAGCAAGCTTGGAGTTGAATATTCAGCGTCTTGCCTATTGTCGCTAAAGGATTCTGTGCATTCTGTGTGCCACGTTTGGCATCACTGTCGCCGTACCATGGTGGAAATTCATAGGTGAGTTCCTCCAGTGCACCGACTTCAGCTGGTTCTGCGCATCACCAGTATACGTCACGAACCACGTGACTACAGCACGGGCACTTCGTTTGGAAGGCCAGACCAGACGCTGGCCGGCATGTTGCATGGAGATCGAGAAGTGTTGATAAACAATTTGAAAGTGGTAGAAAGTGACAATTTTCAACGGTAACCAACCAAAAATAACACAATGAAGGTGTGCAAGATGAAATGTTTAAAAGAACTGTTTCATAAATCTGTTTCAATGCCTTCTAACGAGGTGATAATTTTGGTATCTGGCTGGATTTAAAATTCCCGCTAATATTGTGACGCCAACTGGTGTCTGAAGCTCATTGGCTGAAGTTGGACACCATGTGCATGAGCCCCCCCTCCCGGAATCCATGCAAGGGTTTTTTCTAACGAGGCAGCTGAGGGTAGAATCTCCAAGATGGAATATGGCACGGCTTTTCGCGTCTTTCTCGAGCCTGCCTCAAGATGTTGCATGATCGCGACCGTATCAAGCAGTGCTGCAGATCAAGCGACACGACGGAGAAAGACGCGAAAAGACGTGCCATATTCCATCTTGAAGATATGACCCTCAGCTGCCTCGTTAGAAAAATCCATGTGTAGCGCTCCAAGCGGTATCCTGGTGGTATCATATAAAGTGGATTATGAGTTTGTTTTTGATAAACCAGGTGGTCAGGAAGTAATAAATTTATTGCTTCGTCGTATAACAAAACATCATCTGACAATGGACGGACTGGAACTTTTAGTAGAAAGTATTATTAAAGTAGAGGAGGTAAGACAAGCCATAGTTTAATGTTCGCATATCTTAGTAGATTAGATTTTATAAATTGTGATAGTTTACAATATTTGGATAGAATAATTTCTTGTGAATTTATTGTCATTCATAAGGTTATGTTGCTCAGATTGCTTAGAGATTGGTATTTAAAATCGTTGCTATCGTCTTTTTCATACTTTCAGGTAAAAGAAGAACCCGTTGACTCTTATGAAGATTCAGGTTGGAATTCCTCGGTGAGTTATCCTTGTTAAATGTGTTGTTCTGTAGTTCAAGAAGGATGAAGGAAGTTTAGTATAAGAATGAAAATTATTATTCTTAAGTCACTCACCAGATAGTGTTGACTGATGCAACTGTCATGTCATTGTTTTTAAGAAGTATTGTTTAAGATATGTTTTATCTTCCCTTCCTCGTCAATATTTGTAGGTCTTAGCAATATGATAACACTTTTGTAGTATAATCGCGTTTGTTTGTTTTTTTCAGAGAAGTGATAGTTTGCGAGACTTTGCTATATTACATTGTCAAAAGCAGTAAGGCAATGTAATTCATATAAATGACATTGCAGTCAGTGAATTTAATTTTGATGTTATTCTTTGGTTTTTTAATTTTACATTGGTATTGAAATCAGATAACTTTATTATTTTCATTGAAAACAATATTAAAAGAAATAATAATTATTAAAAATAATGCAATTGTTTCACAAGTGAGACATTTGCACATTACAATTTTTCTTTCATTGCTTATGACAAATGTTTATTTGCAAGTCAGTCTTTGACATCCTTGATTGTCATGAATTTATTTTTTTCAATTAAATCAATTTAACAATAATCAAGTCAATAATTGATAGTTGGTGTACTTATATTTTATTAAGGTTAATCACTCTTCTGCTGGTTTGACAGAATTTATGTTTATGAAATCTATCAAATAAGTACACTTTAACCTCTGCCCATAATCAACTTTGTAATCATGGAGAAATCCCCCTAACATATAATACTCTCTGCTCTAACACAGACAACCCAGTTCAGTGATTAACTGTTTAGGGTGTCAGTAGTCTTCTTAACCTTTCATTGAAGAGAGTTACACTAATTCTCATAGATTGCAACATTGAAACTAAAATTGACAAGTACCTCCCAAAAATTTCTATTTATATAAAATAATCTGAGTGTTGCTGCAAAGTCATTGCTCTGAAATGTCTCATGTTATTAAATATGTTATGTACAGATCTCTTTGCGGATTATTATAATATTACTTGCAATAAACAAAACGTAAATCGTACAATATCAGAGTTTCGATTTTGTTACGTGATAACACATTAATACTAAATGAAAAGAAAACTGTTTCAATGCAGTTTTCCATTTCAAATAAACAATTCTGTACTCATTTGAAAATATACGATGTGCCTGCTATTGACTGATGTTAAAGTAGCAAATTTTTTAGATCTCTCGATTCAGTCAAATCTCAAATGGAACGTCCATTTAAATGAATTGAACACAAAATTTAGTTCATTGTGCTAAGCATTCAGAATTCTTTCAAATTCAGGCAGTCTTCATACTGCTCGTTGTGTATATTTCGCGTATGTTCATTCCCTCCTGAGATATGGTAAAATATTCTGACGAAATACATCTTATAGCTTCCAGACTTTTAGATTGCAAAAACGAATTGTACGAATAATAAGCAAACCCTACCCAAGCCGTTCTTGTGAGCCTCTCTTTATTAATCTAGGAATTTTAACGTTGTCTCTTGGTTTACGAATCAGCGTTTTCTGTCAAAAATTCCTAACTTAAGGGCGGGAACATATTTTCAGCAAATGTCGATATCTATAACTTGACACAGTAATAGCAATAACACTTGACGTATTCATCAGGTGACAGTATCAACAGCTCACTACAAAAAATTCACATTCAATAATTATTTACACAACACATTTCCAGATGACATTAAACGATTAAATTCGATAGAAAAGTTTAGGTTCTAAGTAAAATCGTTTCTACTGCACAACTGTTTCTATACAATTAGAGACTATTTAATGGGTTATTTACCATTTGGACTGTATCATTCTAAACAACCTGTAACAAGTATTGTACCGCAGCTTCTGGGTCAATGACCCCCATCTCGATCAGTTTTTTTCGATCTCAATCCCCATCTCGATCCTTAATGACAAATATATTAAAATATGTCGAATTTCGACCACAAAATCACATAATTTTTGGGTACATATGAGAAGGAACGTTTGTGAATATATAGGTCGCGAAGAGCTAAATAGAAATAGTTTCCTTAGATTATTTAAAATGTTTTAGTAATAATTTAAATAAATAAATATTTTTATTTAATATATATTTCGATCTCGATCCATTCGACCCCCATCTCGATCCTTTTTTTATTTATTTAACGTCAAAAACAGTTAAAAACTGTATGTGACGTGCTACGGGGAATTGAATTCTGTGATCGCTTTAAAAATTCTGTGATCCCTCCCCCCAGATTGCTCGCGGCGCAGAGCAAAGTCGCTCACCTTTCACCACTGAGGTCCGGGTTCGATTCCCGTCGATTCTCATGTGAAATTTGTTCCAACAAAACGAGTTTGGCTGCTTTACAAGGGCTTGTCCAACGCCTGTGAAGTGTCCTAAACCCCCACCCCTATCCTTATTCCTTCCCAATTCTGGCCGCTGGGTAGTGAGGCAGGAGCGCGTAGCAGGAGGCGCGTACGCGGAGATGCTACCTGGCGGTCCTCTTGACGACTCCTGACGCGACTTACTGACTATAGACTTTAATATAAAAAAGTTAACGAAGAATTACTCCAAGGTTAAAAAACATTCTTGGCTTTGTCCATCTATCCTTGGATGTCTTTAAGAATTCTTAAATTTCGAGCACTTGCATTTTGGTGAAAACCGCGGACACTTGGCATTGCGTCGAAACTCCGTCCCAGGTCCCAGGTGGCGAACACATCGCAAATTCCATTTTGGAAGACCCCATTACAAATCCATGACTGCGTCTACCGAGTGATATTCTTCGCGATCACTCTACGACCTGAATTATTATTAGTTTTAAATTCATATTGCATTATTCAGTTCTTAAAACTCCATGCGACGTAAATATTACTCCGACATCTAATCCGTCGCGAATTCGTACTTTTGCACTTTTCCGAAAATAAATTTAATTAGTAAAAATTTCCTTACGTTCGCGGCTTCACATCCGAGTCCTACTGTGACACTTTACGTTTTGTTCAAATAATTTAACAAAAAAATTAATTTTGCTCATGATATCCGCTCATTCATTTTGCTCATGAATTTGCTCAAACATCCGCCACCTATTGAGTCTCAAATCGTTCTGCTCAAATTTTTACTTCAAGTTAATCTTCTTGAACTCGCCTGCGTCTGCTTTTCATTGTTTCTTTAGCTAAACTAGATGAGTTCTTTTGACTTGGCATTAATGTTCTCTTATAAAAATATATAAACAATATTTATTTATATAAATTACTTGCTGGTGCACCCGGCGTTGCTCGGGTTTATAGTAAATTATTAGTCAGGGAGAGGAATTCCATTTTTTTATTCCCTGCGGTGGGGCCTACTATCTCTTCTGTTGTATTCCTTCTCCGCCCTGCTCCTCCCTGCCATGCTCTGCACGGCCACGCTTCGATAGCCCTGTCTTCTCTTCACCTCCATTTGGAAATTTCCGGTCTACCTCGCTCACTTTTTCACAAAAAATTATATTTTTCCTAATTGGGCTTCCAGCTCCTAAACTTCCTTCACTTTATAACTAAAAACAATAAACAATTCTTAACTACAGAATAAAATACTTGTAGACTCACGTATATTTTTTTAAATATAATTTATTTATAAAGGTCGCATAAACAACTAGGTCTTGAGCGACCACAAGGTTGTAATACAGTGAGATATATTTACAAAGTATTTCTGTATGTTGAGTCTTTTACAAAGTATGTTTCAATAAGTTACAATATGACAAATACAGTAGGTTACTTTACATAGTATTATACATTACTGTGGATAGTTCAGACACTTGACCTGGAGGAAGGCATCAAATAGATATTATTTTATTGGTATGAAAGTAGTTGAGTCTTTGAACATAGATGGGCATTTGTGTTAGTTTACAGATTTTTGTGATGATTGAGTTCCACAAGAGAAATCCAAAATGTTTTAATGGTGGTTTTTGGTTGATTTTATTATTTGTTTCTTGTAAGCATACCATATCAGGGTTATACTTGTTAATTAGCAGTAGCAAATTCTCTTTTGTGGATTAAAGCCATGTATATTCCATTGGAAAATTGTATATGCCATTTCAAAAGCAAAATTTGGAGAGAGTGTTAGTTTGAATCTTCATCACTAGTTTCACTTAAGTTTGCCAGTTCTCTTCTTATGTCAATTGTTTTTAATTTCTTTTTTAAATTTGTGAAACGTCTTTTTATGTTTTTATCCGTAAGGAGGGGGTAGATATCTTCTAACATTTGTAGTAACAGTTTGATATCTGGAGTGAATTCCAGAACAGCTTCCTCAACATTTATGCAATTTTTTGTTTTTTCAAAAAGACTTTTTAGTTGTAACCAATTTAAAACATATTTGTTACTTGGTTCAGATAATGTTCCTTTGAGTGGGGCAAGTTGATTTTCTAGTCTATCAGATTCCTCTGCAAGAGAAATTTCAAGTTTTGACTTTTTATTGTTTTTTGGGTTTGATTTAATCACTGTAGAATTTTTGGATTGGTGGACATTATCCATTATCTCTGGTGTAATCAGTTGTATGTTGTTAGTATCTGAGACACTTTCTCTAAGAAAGGTTAGGTTTTCTTCACCTACAACTGAATGTAACGTTTCTGATGTCTCAGATTTAGAAGATAGACTAGATAAGGGACGTTTGGCACTTTTTTAGGTCTGTTGTCAATAGCAGGATGAGCAGTGGAAGAGGGTTTAAGAGTTGGGAAGGAGGAGGGGGACAGCTCATTTTTTTCATTGGGATTAACTTCACAGTACCCAGAGGGGTTATCTTTTTGTTCATTCATTGGGCAGTTGTTAGCAAAATGTCCGTGATCCTTACATAGAAAACATGATATAGAATCTGATGATGGATATATCCAGAAAACTGTGTCATCATAAATAATTTTCATGGTTTCTGGTACTTTGTCCATATCATCTGGATGAATATAAATTTGTCTCCGGAAACTCAAAATGTGACTAAACCCTGGTTCGTACATGCCGGCTCTCAGGAAGGTCATTGTAGAGCCGATTCGAATTTTGAGTTTCGTTAGCTCGTCAATAATTACTGAGTGTGGGATAATAGGACACACATTAGAAAGAATGAGTCTTGTATTCTGCGTAATTAGCGGTCTAATGGATAACGTTGAGTTATTAATTGAAATGGTTGATTTATTGTCAACTAGTTTTTTCACAGATTCCTTAGAATCCAGATAGACACATATACGGTTTTTTGAAATCCTTGAGACGAACCGTATGGTCTGAGGATTGATAATTTTTGCAAGTTCCTGGATGTACGTTTTAACTGATATACCGTCTACTGAGTCCATCACAATCGCGTGTTCTTTTGTGGGAAACATACCTTTCTGAGCAGCAGTTAAATATCTGTTGGCATAATCTTGATTTTCATTACTAACTCGACTTGATTGATGGGTTTCACTGTTTGGGATGACTCCTTGATCAGAAGCCATCTTAGGATAGACGTTGGGTGTACTGTGTACACCTACTGAGATTTACTCACTCACTGGATTTGATTCAGTTGATCATTAACACAAAAGTCGACACAACACAACACTCGGCACTGTGCGGCCTTCAACGGCGCTCACCGAACTCGATGCCGCTTATCGCACTACGGGAGGTCTTTACTCGCCAACGGTCGGAGCGACACTGTCACGTATATTTTGTTTTTTTTTGTGGAGTTTCATGTATTACTTCCAATACTGTCAATAAATTGTCACATTGTAAAACTTCCTCTTTTTTATATTTTGTCTTCTCTTGTATTCATAAACAAATATTTGAAATTGATCTTTCAAATCGTGACCTTGAAGGGACTGACTGTTTTAAGCGAAGTTTAACATGCCAGAGTTCTCGCACGGAGACGCTAGAAGATAGATATGGAATATGAATATATATGTCTAAACGTAATTGACGAATCATAATCATAAAAGTAAACGAAAGTATCAATATTGAAAGTAATTGCCAGTACTTATAATTATTTTGAAGACGAAAAATATATATAAGTTTAAACTACGTGTAGAATAAAACTTTATTTTTTATGTAAATCAATTAATCATAACATTGAAGCATGAGAACAATACTGATCCATCAACATGTACATTGTGTACACACATTGTCTACACATTGTGTACACATCAAATGTACATTGTGGGTACACACTAAAGTGACAATCTTCTGAACAAAACCATATTAGCTTCATTGTTTGATCTCAAGTGCTACATATTAAGGATCTTGAAATGTGAATAACAGAAACCAATTCATGTGCTGGAAGCAATTGCAATGCAAAATAATAGCACAGATTATTCTCAATATGTAAGTGATCATTGCTTAATTACATACTACTGCACTAATCTTCTGCACATAATGAAGAAAAAAATCAACTGGATGAAACCAAAACATACAAACATTTTACATTTTACCAATTTGAACATGAGAACTGTGTAAATACTCAAATTGTGAGTGCTATTGAAAAGCAACCCTACTACGTAGAGAATTATTTCCATTTGCATCCCTCCTTGCAGTATTATTTTCAATTGTGCGAGTGAGTACTTCAGCAAGTCGCACTTCTCTTAATAGCCGTTTCAAAACGTTTATAAACTGCCCATCTATTTGCACTTGTATAATATGTTTTGACAACTTGACACTCGCATTGTTTCAAGAAATTCAATGTTTACAAATTTCTGTAAAAGAAGAGGTTGTTTAGAATGTATACGATATCTATATGTAATACATTGTAGATTACTGTTAATTTTGTACTATATATTATTGTACATTGCACTGTCTCAACCTACCTCATTTCTGTACAAATTCAAACTCCAATGTTTTATAGCCACTTTGTACATACCACGGATTAAGGATAATGCATGTACCTTGTCATTTTTACCACTTTAGTTACCGATTTCTTCCAAATATTCCACCAATGTTCAGAACTAACAAATCATCACCATTCATACGGGGACATTACATAACCTTATTCAAAGTCCAATGAATCTCGTAATAATTCTGGACATTGATGAAACCTGTAGTAGATCTCAGACGTCATCCTCTGGTGGCGCACAGCTTAACTATTGACATTAATGCGCTCTTGAATCTGTGATGTAAAGCTATGCCAAAAATGTCGAGAAAAGTAATTATTTTGTAAATATATTACAGTTTATGGTTGTAAATCATAGCCTATAGTACTCCAGACCTTTAAAGGAAGTTAGCACAAAAGTTTCATCGGCATTGGTTCAGTAGATTCAGAGATTACCGCGTTGGAAGACAACGCACTTCTGTCTGTATATATTAGTATAGAAGATTAATAAAAAAATTTAAATAATCTAAGGAAACTATTTCTATTTCGATCTTCGCGACCTATACATTCACAAACGTTCCTGCTCATATGTACCCAAATATTATGTGATTTTGTGGTCGAAATTCGATATATTTTAATATATTTGTCATTAAATATCTTACAGATTTTTGGATTCATTTCAATATAAAAAAGTCTAAAAAAGTGTGCATGACATATGGAGGAAAAGTACAAAAAGAACAGTTAATTAAAAATGATTGAAAACAGATACTGTATACTTAAAAATACAATTATAATAGCATTATTAATAATATTTGTAATTTTGTACGACAAAAATAACTGCTTTGTTAGCAGGTATAATATGAAATATTTTACCTAATCTTAGAGTCTTGCGTAGTTTACATCCCTCTTTACATTTTCATTGGCCTGCACTACATATAAGACTGCAAATTCGCTGCAGTTACTAACAAGAATATTCCCCTTCTGGCCAGCCCTGAACTGTTCCTAAAACATAAAACACAACACCACACTCCTTCACACTCCATCCCATCACACCGCAATCCTTCACACCACACTCCTTCACACAAAACCCCTTCACACCACACTAAACCCCCACACCACCCCACCAATCCCCATACACTCCCTCACATATCACACCAAATCCCACCACTCACAACACCCGGCACCACATCAGACCAAACCACACCACACCACACGCCACCACACACCCTTACACCATACCACACCACATCCTACTCCACCCGATCACACCAGAAACACACACACCACCACACCACACACACCCCATCACACCACACCACTCCACACCACACTACTCCACACCACACTACTCCACACCACACACCACACCACACACCACACCATACACCACACCATACACCACACCATACACCACACCATACACCACACCATACACCACACCATACACCACACCATACACCACACCATACACCACATCACACCACACCACACCTCACCACACACACACAGCACACACCACACACACACACACCACACACACACATACCACACACCACACACACACACCACACACACACACACACCACACACACCACACACACACCACATACACCACACACACACACCACATACACCACACACACACACCACTCACACACCACACACACACACCTCACACACACACCACACACACCACACACACCGCACACACCGCACACACCACTCACACACACCACACACACAACGCACACACCACAAACACACCACAAACACACCACATACACACCACACACACCACACACCACACACACCACACACACACCACAGACCACACACACACCACAGACACCACACACACACACACACCACACACACACACACACACACCACACACACACCACACACACACCACACACATACACACACGCACCTCACACACACACCACACACACACACCATTCACACCACATACACACCACACACACACCACACACACACCACACACACACACACACACACCACACACACACACACACACACACACACCACACACACACACACACACCAGACACACACCACACACACACACACACACGCACCTCACACACACACCACACACACACACCATTTACACCACATACACACCACACACACACCACACACACCGCACACACCGCACACACCGCACACACCACTCACACACACCACACACACAACGCACACACCACAAACACACCACATACACCACACACACACACCACACACACACCACACACACACCACACACACACCACACACACCACACACACCACTCACACACCACACACACACCACACACATCACACACACCACAGACACACCACACTCACACACCACACACATCACACACACCACACACATCACACACACCACACACATCACACACACCACACACACACCACAGACCCCACACACACACCACAGACACCACACACACACACACCACTCACACCACACACCACACACACACCGCACCGCATTTCACTTTCCTTCCCTACACTACACTATACAACGCAGTGAAAGTATATATCATGACGTAACAGGTTATATAATTAAGTAAACAACAAATAAATTTAAATAACAATTTGTTTACTAAATTTCAGTGCAGAAAGATTTTCTGGAATATATTTTGGTGATATGTTGTCTTCAGTGCTTTGTTACCATTATTTATTTATTGGAAAATTGTGGACACTCGTGCGCAATGTTGTTCTCAATCGCAGGAGTCAGAGTTTTTGATCAAAGAGAAAGATAATTATGGATGAGAAGAAAATGAAGTTAAGAGAAAATGAGCAACAGAAGATGAAAAGGAGGTAGTTAGCTGTCGCTTTTTGAACTGTTGCCAATTTTTCCACGGTTGTCACTGAATTAGTTGCCTCTTTTTGAAGTTTTGTAGAAATTTCTTTAGTCGTGCAAAAAACAAAAATTGAAGGTCGTTGTTAAATTTAAAAAACACTTAACTTTAATATTTAATTTAGTAATATTAGTAGCTTTTGGTATGATATTTTGAAATCAAAAGTAATCTTTTATGTTGCTATAATTATGTGCAATTACACCCAAGCATAAGTAAGAGATCATGTGGGTGCATTTGCTATTCATTTTGGACATGTAAGAAAATGAATTACTTTTAAATAAAAATGAAATAGCTATTAATATAAAACCCAGGCTGCTATTTAACAATTACCAACTTTTGTTAAGTTTACGGGAAGAACTAAAGCCGTTATGTTGTTTGAACAGATGGTTACTAAAGAATAGTAGAAGAAAATTATGGGAGTGTTACATGTATTTTAATAGCTGAAAGTTCTGCAGTGAACATCACTGATATCTGATCATTTTGAACATCACTGTTATCTGATTAGTTCAATGCAAAAAATTGTCAGTATGATAACTATTAATAAAAAATGTCATTTTGGCCCTTAATTGTGATAGGGTGTGGGTTGCTATTTTGTCCACAGTACAATAAAATCAAATCTGTAGTTCGCTTAACAATGCAAATAATTATTACTCGGGTACCATTATAGATCGACAATTTGAGTTCTCAAATATACCTAACCACGATATAATGGGTAATTTTATTCACCATTCAGCTATATATAGTAAAAGAGTGGAGAAGAGATTCATAAGCTCAAGAAAGCGGGCGCAGATGATACTTCTCTCCCGTACGACCCATAGTTTTTTACTATTTATGACAAAATAAATCAAAACGCTCACAACCACTGAGAAGCACTTTAAAAAAATACAAATCCTACCACCAGGCAATACTGAAACGTTATTAATAACTAATAAATGTTAACCAATTTCCGAATTTATAAATGATTTGGGCGCCAGGAAAAGGTTATTACTGGAATTCCTGACTATCTATTACTGTCTTCGCATATATTACAAATAAATGTCAATCCCGCTAGCTCGGTCGACGGGTTCTTATGAAATAATTGTTGCTACTTTCTCCGCAACCAATTACTCAATCTGCCATTCACACGGAGTGGCGAGGAATCTGAAAATAATTCTAAAGTGTCTACTCTAGGATTGCACATAATGGCAAATGAGAATCAGCTTTCTTTCAAACTATGAATTATAATTTATTCTGTATGACAAAGTTATCAACTATCATTGATTATTACAATTTATCGTTAGGTCATGACCATTTTTCTCGTTATTGCAATAATAGCGTTATAGAACCTTTTCTCCTTTCTTGCCGCTTCGCTCGCACGTCGCTCGATGTCGCTCGATGTCGCCACATAGAGTAGACCAATCTTCCTTCTTGTCGAAGTCCACGATGATCAGCGACCAAATCGAAACTTCCTCCAACCATTTCACAAGCACTTCCTAGATCTTGCGCCTCAGGTGGGCACCTATTTCAAACTGATTACTTTCCCAGGTCGGAATAATATCCCTCTAATATTATTTTCTATCACCTAACCTGGCAATTCAGAATTCACTGGTAAAATTTCTAAATCGAATCTTGTAACTCCACCGCGAAAATATTCTAAGTTCACTTTCCGGTTCACTCATGAAAATATTGCAAGCCGAGTTTGCAGTGAAACAACGCGTACAAGTTCCAGTTGTACACCTAATGCGAAAATATTCTAAGTTCAAGTTCAATGTTCACTCGCACGAAATATCACAAGTCCAGATTTGATAATTAACCTCAAGGAAAAACGCGCAAGCCATCCGCTCACCACCACGACACGAGTCGGAATGCCTAATTCCCAATCTGGTCCACCCTTCAAATTCGCTGTGTTTTTCTCTCTATTGTGTTTTTCGCGTTGCTACGGTGCACCTAGCGTGTTTACTTTACAGCTCTTCCGGTTACTACGGTGTCATCCCGCACGAACTCGCGTTGCTACGGTGTCATCTGCATATCTGCCCCCTTGAAATACGCGGCTTTTGCAATATCTACAACGTTTTGACCTTTATTTGCCTAAATAAAATGTCCGTCATTTTTGGTATGTCACAATACATATTTGAAATATTAATCTTCACAAAGATTTCATGAAAAACAAGGATGTGTTCGTAATTCCTTAGAACTTTAATAATGAGATTTTTATTTATTTTTTGCTTTAGGATTCCCTCGCACCATGCTTTGAAAGTGCTGCTATTGCTTCAATGAAACAGGAGAATATTTTATGTTCCTCTGGTGAGTGAAATGACTTGAATTTTAATGAACATTATGAACACTGTATGTACAGTTCTTTGGACTCAAAACATGCATTTTTGAAAAGACAAAGAAAAATCTGCATGTATTTCCATGTAAGAGTTTGGAGTTATTGCATTGATTTCTACTACTGGATTTGGGTGAATTCTGAATGAAAACTTCTCTCTGTGCTTGTTACATCCACTATCAATGATTCCTATAAAATCCATTTTCTCACAATGTTTAAAATTTTGTAACTACTGTATTCTTAATTTTGAGTTTGTGGTTAAGTGAAAATTACTTCATACATAAAATAAAGATAAATATTTTGAAAACAATTAACACTGTACAAAATCATCACAATAAATAAAACTATTGATAATAGTTCTCGGAATGTTCAGCCTATCAATGCTTAGCTTTTAGTTTGTTCAGAAATTGTGAATCGCATAATTTCAATTGGTGACCATGCATTTATAATTTATTGTTAGTTCTATTACTCCTCTTTCTCCAGTTGGAAGTTAATTTTTAATGTTTCCAAATCCAAATACAGTTTGCTCCAGTAGTGAAAGTCTTTCGACTTCTGAGAAACTTCTCTCGTAAATAGCTTGTCAGAAAATTGAATGAAACCCTTTGCTAATAAAGCAAGACAAATATTTTCCGAATTCTAAAATTACCACCAACCAGAATCTCAAAATTATTCGATTCTGTTACATCTTGTTCTGAAAAATTTGGTACACATTTCATATCAAAAAAGAAAATTGGTTGCTTAAACAACAACTTAATTCCAGATGGTATTAATATAGAAGTTATGATATAAAATATGTATCAACCTATAAAAAGTAATGAACTCTTTTAAACAATATCTCTCAGCCATTAACTTTAACACTCTCCAGGTACCCACATCTTATCGCAAATATTTTCAATTGCACAACAAAGGGGGCTTCTGTAATACACAATTTGGTTAATACTTTTTTTTTGACTGACCACACGACTTCAGGGTTCTTATATCTTCATTTGTTCTTTGAGAGTTGAAATCACGAAAGTGGACACATCCTTAACTCAACTGATTCATCAGGGAGGTTTGTAATGAGATTCTCTCTCAAACATCATTTCACCCAGATTCTTAAAATGTCAACAATCCCAGTTAAATTGTTATTACATAACCTATTACTTTTAAGAAAGTAGGTTTATGGATTTTAAACATGCAGTTTTGAAAAGACAAACAAAAATCTTCAATTATCTCCACGTAAGAGATTGGAGATGTTAGAATGAAACTCACTTCTTTTGATCTTTGCGGAAAGTGAAGAAAGAAAATAATTTGTCGACTCGATAACCGTAAAAATTGCGGATCCGCTCAACATTTTGTGCGTAGACTCTAAAACTTTTAAAATGACGGCCAACAACTATTCTTCGTGGTTTGTACTCTTTCTCCTGCCTTACACGCATAAACATAATTCTTATGATGTTTCAACTATTTATAGTACTTCAAATACGTCACTTCGGCAATCCTCAGTCAATTCTGAGCAACGTCAACAGCTGTATCAAACATTTGATGAGAATGTTCTCATAAAATGAGAATCTACTACGCTTTTATTCATCCACTTCACGGATATGTACTCGCGCGAGGCCAGAAAAACGATCAAATACTTCAACTTGTCTGGATATTGAGAACATACTCATTTAGGGAGTAAGAACTTGTTTATTTTATTATTACGCTTTGATGAATATACTAAAAAATACAAGTATAAAGTAGGTACGACCAATTGGGTGATATGAATAAAAATAAATACTCCAGAGCAATTGCTCATTAGTACAAGTAGGAATTACTACTTCTCATAAGCAATTGCTTCTTTTCATATGAATAAAACTGCTGCATAACTGTTTCTATACAATTAGAGACTATACTGAGCATCACAAGAAAAGTAACATTAATTTTAACAATGATACATAATGCATTATTTACCATTTGGACTGTATAAATGTGTATAAATAACCCGTAACAACTATTGTAACACAGCTTCCGGGTCAATGACCCCCATCTCGATCAGGTTTTTCGTCCAGTTTCCCTGATCCATTGAGCAAATGCTGAGATGGCCCCTTGTTTTGATTCTGAACATAAATGCAACTTCATTTTCTGTGCACGTCTTCTAGAATTCAGTGGGAAATACAATTATTCAAATTATCGTTTCCATGTTGTCGCGGCAGGAAGTAATAAGAGCCAAAATTTATTGCTTATTTATCCTTGAAAATAGATTTTATTACATGGGAGTTTTTTTTGTTTGTTTTTTTCTCCCTTTCAAAATTCAAAATTTATTGCTTATTTATCCTTGAAAATAGATTTTATTACATGGGAGTTTTTTTGTTTTTTTTTCTCCCTTTCAAAATTCAAAATTTAAGTAGTATATGACTTAGTGTAGGGATCACAGAATTTTGAAAATGTGCACACAATTCACTTTTCCCCATAGCACGTCATACGCAGTTTTTAACTGTTTTTTTGACGTAAAATAAATAAATAAATAAATAAATAAATAAATAAATAAATAAATAAATAAATAAATAAATAAATAAATAAATAAATAAAAATAAATAAATAAATAAATAAATAAATAAATAAATAAATAAATAAATAAATAAATAAATAAATAAATAAATAAATAAATAAATAAATAAATAAATAAATAAATAAATAAATAAATAAATAAATAAATAAATAAATAAATAAATAAACGTTTCGTGAAACTCGGAGCATTTACTTCTCTCTCTGAGTAATTGCTCACCAACTGATCTGTGGCGATTGGTGGATTTTCGTCTGATTTATTTGTCTACACCTCCGCGCGTTGCGCAAGGTGCTTTGTGCGTGGCCTTTCCATCATGGCGTCACGCGCTACTTCCTGATGGGGGCGACCGTGTTAGGTTAAGTGGTACAGTTGACGCGCATTGGGGGCGAAATCGCGGAAAATCGTCTGCCATTCATTCACTCACTACCTAAAACCTCACAACATCTGTGTACAACCTCTCTTCCATTCAATACGATTTTAGTCACCTACGGAGGTTCCTTCGAAAATTCGAAGTAAATGCTTCGCACTAGAAGAAAATTCTCAATTTTATTCATATACAAAGTAAGCGATTGCTTCTCGGCCGAGCATTTACTCACCAATGGAGAAATTGCTCAAAATAAGAGCAATTACTCGCGTCCTTTATTCATACTTTTTGAAGCAATTGCTTTGAAAACTCGAGACAGAAGTAATAGCTCATTTTTATTCATATCACCCATTGTCTCTACAAATTTCGTCAGTCATCTAAGAATACATACGCTTATAATCAATGATGTGTTATATTCGAGTGATTTTTACTTATGGAGTAGAGGGAGTTGTGCAACACTGTGTGATGAAAGGAGAATTTTCTGCAGAAAACTCTTATTCCAGAGCCCTGGCAATGAAAAAGTGGATAAATCCAAATGCTAAATTTAGAAACAATATTCTCTAACACGTGGTGTAGCAATCTATTTTGTGGGTTCTTGATACCGAAAAGTCAATTGACGGCAAAACGTGTGTCTGTGAACAAAGCTAGCGGATAAACCGTTCAACCGATTTTCTCCAAAATTGTTATTCCCTGTCGATCTGGATGATGTCGTGGCAAAAATATTTTAATTTTGCGGGTACTTTACATGAAGTGTCTGGGACATTTTCAGAATTCTCAAAGAAATGGCTCCAACGTTTTGCATTACAGTTTGTTGTTGCATAGTGTGAAGGACGTTTAAGAGAATGGTGCAGGTCTCATTTTCGCTGAAGAGCCTGATTTTTCGAAAATTGCAAAAATTCAAAATTTTTTCGGCGTCTTCCTATTATTAAGATTTCGGCGTCTAATTATAAAGATAGAGATTTTTTACTTTAATGAAATCCGTTGCTTAAAAATAGATTTTGAAATAAACTCATGTCAACTTTTTCGAAAATTTGAGTACTTTTCGCATAATCTTGCCTGAAAATACGGGCGAGAAAGTACGTGCTATATTAGTACCACTACTTTAGTAGTTTACTTTATGTCCGTGTTCAGTAATCCATCTCTATCCACTTCCCAAAACGAATTTATCTGATGACCAGTATTAGAGAGTGCCATGATTCCTACAAAATCTTCAATTTATCTCTTACAAGAATTTTCTTTTAACAGGTAGCGGAAACGTCTGCTCTGAAGAAAAAATATTTGAATGTACTATATGCGAGAAGAGTTTTGAACGAAAAAAAAATTTACATATTCACATGCGCATCCACGCAGAAGAGAACCCTTTCCACTGTTGCATCTGCGAGAAGAGATTTAGAACAAAACCACTTCTAGATGTTCATTTGCGCAGTCACGTTGGAGAGGAACTTTCCCATTGCTCTATATGCGAGAAAAGATTCACTAGAAAAACCCCTTACCATTGCTCCATTTGTCAGAAGGGCTTCTCTGAAAGTGGAAATCTACTAAAACACATGCAGAAACACTCCAGTTACAAACTCTTTCAGTGTTCCATCTGCGAGAAGATATTTTTCGGGAAACAAGAATTCGATATTCACTTGCGCATCCATTCTAGTGCAAACCTTTTCCAATGTTCCGTTTGCGAGAAGAGCTTCTCCGAAAGAGGGAATTTAGTAACGCATTGGAAGATACATACTAGTGAGAAACCTTTCCAATGTTTTGTGTGTAAGAAGAGCTTTACTCACAGTCGAAACCTCTTACCCCATTCAAGAATCCACACTGGCGAGAAACCTTTCCAATGTTCCACGTGTGGGAAGAGGTTTACCCAGAAAGGCCACTTAGAATGTCACATGATCGGCCACACTGGGGAGAAACCCTTCCAATGTGACCTGTGTGAGAAGAGCTTTACTCGAAGTCACAGCCTCTTACACCACTCAAGAATTCATACTGGTGAGAAGCCTTTCTAGTGTTCCACGTGTGGGAAGAGGAATACGAAGAAAGCCCATTTGAAGAAAACATACGATCGTACACACAGGGGAGAGGCTTTTCTGCTTGTGGGATGAGATTCTCTCTAAGGGGCCACTTACTAAGGCACACACGGCTACACACTGGCGAGAAACCTTGTAAATGCTCCGTTTGTCTGAAGAGTTTCTCTCAACGCGACAACTTCATACAGCACTCGAGGTTACACACTGACGAGAAACCTTTTCAGTGTTCCATTTGTGAAAAGAGTTGCAATGAAAGGAAAAACTTACTACAGCATTTGAGGAGACACGTTGGTGTCAAATCTTTTCAGTGCTCCATCTGTCAGGAGATATTTCTAAGAAAACAACACCTGGAAGTTCACTTGCGCTTGCACCTTGCAGAGAAACAGAAAGTTTCAATGTCCCATTTGTAGGAAGTAGTTCATTGAAAGGGGGACTTTAGAGAAGCACTCTAGAACACACACTGGTGAGAAATCTTTTCAGTATTCCTGCTGCGAGCACTCTAAGAGCAAATTTACTTAGGCACATGGATATCCACAACATTGAAAAATCTTTGCAGTCCACCAGTGAGACGAGCTTATCTCAGTAGAATACCTTCGATAATTGTAAGTGCTTTCACTCTGGTGACAAACATTTTAAATTCAATATCTACAAGAACGTCTATTAAATATAAGTCACGGAACGGAAATTTGGGACAATCTTTTTCACTTCACCGTTTCTAATACAAAATAATCACACAAAAGTATCCTTTAATGTGAACAAACGCAGTAACAATGTTATGAAACATTTTCAATGTATTGTCTATGAAAAGAGCTTTTCACAAAATTCGGAATGTATTAAAATGAGAATCAAAATGATTAGCTATTTTGTGTTTCATATCTTATAGGAGCGTCTCTGTGAACAGGAAAGTACTAAGACTTAAATAGCAGCAGTAGTGAGTATTCTTGCCATTTGGCATTTATAAGATTCTATCAAAATATATCATAGATTAGATTCAATCGAAAACATGGATTGATACACACTGGCAAAATAAATACTCAGTATTCTTTCTGAGAAGAGATTTACTGAAGATAAAACCTTAATACGATGCCTGCACAAATGTGTGCCTTGTGCCAAGAGAAGTGGCGAACCTTCAGTTTGAAAAATGCGTCATCCGAAAAGAACCTACCTAGGAACTGGCGTAATCACACGTACATCCACAGTAGTGAGAATACTTCAAAAGTCTTGTCCACAGTAGTGAGAATACTTCAAAAGACTCGTCCACAATAGTGAGTATGCTTCAAAAGGATCATCCATAGTAGTGAGAATGTTTCAAAAGGCTCATCCAAGATAGAATACTTCAAAAGACTCGTCCACAATAGTGAGTATGCTACAAAAGGATCATCCATAGTAGTGAGAATGTTTCAAAAGGCTCATCCAAGGTAGAGAGAATGCTTCAGAAGACTCGTCCACAATAGTGAGTATGCATCAAAAGGCTCATCCATAATAGTGAGAATGTTTCAAAAGGCTCATCCAAGGTAGAGAGAATGCTTCAAAAGGATCATCCACAATAGTGAAAATGCTTCAAAAGGCTCCAATAAACCATCTTCCCCGATTAAACAACACTGCAAACATATATCTGTGTCAAATTTGGAAGGAGCAACATATCTTGAAAAAAAAATAGTTTTGTTGTTAATAAATTATCGCTTTTCACATGATTTTCTAAACGGAGTAGAGTTGTTTATGTAAACGTTTTTGGTTTAACTAAACCAAAGTAATGTTTGTAAGAGATCGATGGAGTTACAATATTTTTGCTACAATTTTTGACATGTTAGATTGTTTTAAATGTGAAATACGTTTAAGGTAATAAAAAACTAAATCAGTGTGTTTATGTGAACTTTTATTTTGTAGTGGATCAATCAATTTCCTTTTCAATATATTCAATTAGAACTCATAAGGGCTCCCACACGTCGGTGCGGAATATCCTCACCGTGTGACGCGCGGAAATTTCCGCGCTTGTCGCGCCGACGAAATTCGTGGTTGTGTTCACATCGCAGCGTCAGTCATGAGTAGAGACCGGATTACAGTATTATGTAATTACATATATTTTGTCCTTCTACTTACCGTTATGGGCGAATCGTCGCCGTACTAACACTATATCTAATTTTTTATTACATATTTGGTACTGTATTACACACTTTACTTATTTGCTTTTTTTACAAACATTTTTGCTTTCTTGTATACATACGTATATACCGAGTAATATACGTAGTATAGAGAAAGTTATGTAATGCTGCGGAAAATCAATTTCAATATTTCAACGAAGTACACATTTTGGGGTCCCTTAGTAGCGAGAAAGTCTTTTTTCAAAACGTCCGTCCGTGCGTCCGTCCGTCCGACCGTCTGTGAACACTACTAGCGCTTAAACCATACGTACGATCTTTTCCAAATTGATGAAACCCCGGTCCATCTGCCTCTAGTTGAAGCTTTGAAATTTTGAAAAACGTTCTTCAAAATTTGGGGGTACTTTACATGAAGCCCCTGGACATTTTCAAAATTTTCTCAAAAACTGCTCCAACTTTTTTCTTTAAATTTCTTGTAAGAATATAGTAAAATACTTTTATAAAGGTGGCATAGATCTGATTTCGAAGGTTAACTCTGAACTTTCGAAAATTGCAAAAGTTTGAATTTGATTCGGAGTCTTCCTACAACTACAAAATTGAAGACAGATTTTTCCTTGAAATGAAGTTTGTTGCCCGTAAATAGTCTTTTCATAAATGTCATGTACATTTTTGTAAATATTGGTAGTCTTCGTGGAATAGTGCGTCCAATATTTGCAATTTTAAAAAATTACAAAAACGAGATTTTTTTCAAAAACGGCTCTAAATTTTTTCTTTAAATTTTCGGGTGTGTAATTGCCAAACAAATCCTATACCATGACATAAACGCCGTATTGCTCTATTCTTTTGTTTTTCCAAAAATTACAAAAATGTAATATTTTACTTGTCTCTCACGTCGGAAATATTTACACTAGAAGCAATATCTTTACTTTATTAGATTTAAGAGTACATGTGCTTTAAATAATGTCAAATAAAGTTTCTCGAAAACTCAACAGTTTTCTTTAAAAATGAGCTCAAAATTCCGCATTTTCAGAAACGCTCAAACACCATTTTCTCTCACGCTCTCAAATTCCTCTAGCGCCATTAATATGCACATTTCCATCAATTTGTATACATTTTTGCATTTGTGAGTGAAGGTATTGTAAAAGATTTCAAATGAAGTTTTTCGAAAACTCAATAGATTCCTGTGAATAAGAGCTTCAAATGTCGCATTTACAGTAATGTTTAATTGTCGTTTTCTTAAAAACGGCTTCAATTTTTTCAATGAAAATTGCTACATAGGACGACGTTATAACCTTCTTTAATATCCTTAAAATATAGTTTAGGTTCTATTATTTGTAAACCGAAAATTTAAAAAATAATTCTTTGGGCCGCAATAGATGGAAACAGGCAAGAAGGAGATTCAAGACTGCACAGTACCAGCCCACACCAAAGAGATCAGAAAACTTTACTACGAGAAAATCTGTGCCATTCTGTAGCACCTCTAGTTTATTCTATCACTTCCCTTCAATTTTATTACATATTTTTTTACGAAAATAAGTATTTTAAAAATATCGGAATTTTTTCCTAAATAATTACTGGCTTTTGTCGACTCGAAGTGCGTTACGTGGTTGGATGTTTTCTCAGTCCGGCGCGCCTACTTCATTTACCTGAGTGACAGGAAGTTCACGTCAGCGACTGAGACCATTTTGACCTTTAGGTGTAGAAGTATCATTGACGTTTAGTTAAATTTAATCTTAATTTTCAAGAAACCTAGGCAATCGCCGGCGAGCAACAATTGGATGAGAATGTTGCCCGCTGCAGTGATAGTTCGGTGATTGAATATGACTATTTTGTACGGGGGCTTCAATTGCGCCTGGGTGATAAAGTACGACTCCGGATAGCAATAGATGAAGCTTTTATTACCAACGGAATGTTGTATAGTGCAAAATATGCATCAAATTATGCTCTCCAAAATATTTTTAAAACGCTTGTATTATTTTTAAAAATTGTTTAGAACATTTTTGATAAATGTAATTTTGAATTAGGTAAATGTGTTTTATAATAAGTGTATTTTAATATTACATATTATAACCGATTTTACATATTACATATTCTCACTATTTTCATTACGTATTAAGGGCCGCAACACTCTGGATGGATGAAAAGTAACTGAGTGTTGGCGCTTTAAAATGACATTTAAAGTGTATCTCTAAGTTTTTGAGTCAAAAACGTCTATAGTTCCCGGGAAAAAGGGCGTCCCATTTTTGGGACGTTGGCCTATGCCGATTCCTATTTAACAATACTAGAGTGGTACTGGAATACTATTTACCGATGCTATTGGAAATGTAATTAGTATATCTTTGTTACATATTTGTGAAAAGTTTTTATTTATAACAGGAAAATAATTACAATAATTGTTTAATTTAAAATTGGTTTCTACACATAAATAACAGGGTGTTTGATTTTAATTTTTCAACAATGAAATCCACACGGCAGGACAGCGTGTTTTTCCAGTGTACGTTGGATGTTGTTACTTGCATGATGGTGCATGTAGGTGAGACCGCCGCCACCTGCCTGACACCACGGGAGCTGCTGGCCAGTCGACCGCCGCTTTCGTGGACCTCCCTGTGAGCGGCTCCCGCGCGGTCGCACTCTGACCGGGCAGCTTCGAATTCCACGCTGCGATTTCAGACGCACTCTCTTACCTGGTTCTGAAATGGCTTCATGCAATTCAGTAGAGAACGGTTTTCCTAAGGATGAGCCAAAGTGACAGTTGGCGTAACAAATGAACATCACATGTATATCAGAAAGATATCCCTCCGCTGCGACAGCTATTCAGACACGCCCCTTCGTAAAGTGCTAATGGCTCCTGTGAAAACATCTCTATGAAGAAGTTTAAGACTTTCGCTGAGGTATATGCACGTACACGAGTCCGGGAAATATTTAAATTTAATTACGTATATGGAAGATCTCTTAACATGCTCTCACAAACATTACAGAAAACTGCCACGAATGTAAATAGAAAGAAAAATGGTTTTAAGCCTGAAACATGTGCACCGATACGCATCTCGCATTCAAGTCTCGGTTTTAAAATAAACATATTTATCACACAAAAAGTAAATCTAATGTAATGTTTATACAAAAAAAGAATTTTTACGGAAGAGCACATAACACAGCACTTCCTAATTTCATTTATTTCTTGCGGCGCACTTTTTTTCCCTCAAATGAAATTTGTTGTGCATAAATAGTTACTTTAAAAGGTCATGTACATTTTTTTGTAAATTTTAGTCGGTTTTGTGCATTAGTGCATGCAATATTTGCTATTTTAAAAATTACAAAAACAAGATTTACTCAAAAACGGCTCCAAAGTTTTTCTTTAAATGTTTGGTAATGATACTGCCAAACAAACCCTATACCATGACATAAACGCCATATTGCTGTATTCTTTTGTTTTTTCAAAAATTACGAAAATGTTTTTTGACTTGTCTCTCACGCCGGTTATATCTACATTAAAGGCAATTTCTTTAAATTATATTTATGAGTACATGAGCTTTAAATAATGTCAAATAAAGTTTCTCGAAAACGCAACCTTTTCTGTACTAATGAGCTCAAAATTCATTTTCAGAGACGCTCAAACGCCATTTTCTCAAAAATTGCACCAAATTCTTTCTTCAAATTTTTGTAATAGATATAAAAAGAGCTTCAAACTTTGCACTTTCAGCAATCCTTAATCGCCATTTTGTAAAAAACCGCGCACAGAAAAGGGTAAATCGAGGCGTTAGATAAAATTCAACAACGGGTCGGAAAGTTTGTAAATCATGGACGCGTTGATGGACGAGATAAATGGGAACCCTTATCTAAGAGACGGGAACGGGCGCGTTTATGCGTAATGTACAAGATATACGATATACAAAGGGGACTCAGTATGGGCAGACCTCAGTAAAAGATTACAGAAACCTGATTATAAAAGCAGAGGAGACCATCAATACGATGTAGAAAGCAAAGAACTGATGTAGGCAAGTTCTCCTTTGTGAATCGTACTATAGTAGATTGGAACAAACTACCTGCAAAAGCACTAGAGACTCTTCCTTCTAATGTTGTGAAATTTAAAAATATACTTAATTCTATGCAGGTCATCATTAATAATACTGGGACTTTTATCATCATCATTATTATTATTATTATTATTATTATTATTATTATTATTATTATTATTGTTATTGTTATTATTATTATTATTGATATAATTATTAACACTGTTACGGATTTTGATGTAACTTTTAAGTTATTGTTATTATTAGTTACATTATTATAATCGTTATTATTATTAATAATATGGTCATGTCCGTTATACAGTGAAGTGAAGTGTAGTGTGGTGGGGGGCATGGGAGGGGAGGGGAGTGCAGTGTAGTGCAGCGCAGTGAAATGAAGTGAAGAGGAGTGAAGTGTTAGAAAAGCTATAAGTCAACTTACAGATAACTCAAAATTATATATAAATGGGATATCAATCTCTAATTGTAATTATATTTGTAATTATTCGTAATAGTTTTGTAATTGTCGTATATGTAGTTGTAATAATGTTTGCCCCCAAGCATTAGCTCAAAGCGAACTTTAATAAGTCTATCTATCTATCTATCTATCTATCTATCTATCTATCTATCTATCTATCTATCTATCTATCTATCTATCTATCTATCTATCTATCTATCTATCTATCTATCTATCTATCTATCTGTCTATCTATCTATCTATCTACCTATCTGTCTATGTATCTATCTATCTATCTATCTGTCTATGTATCTATCTATCTGTCTATGTATCTATCTATCTATCTGTCTATGTATCTATCTATGTATCTATCTATCTATCTATCTATCTATCTATCTATCTATCTATCTATCTATCTATCTATCTATCTATCTATCTATCTG
>BLKR01015949.1:0-43187 GCA_011170035.1 Teleogryllus occipitalis
GCACTACGTCAAGAGCGTAGATACTATGGAAATAGGTCCATAATTCCAAATTCAATGTTTCACATTATTTTCTGGAGAGTTTGGAATATTTCAAAATGTTGTTGACCATCTGAGAATTCTTATTCATGCTTATTATTTTACAAACAATTATCTCATGTGATTTTCTGAATAGTGACTTTGCAACCTCTGTATACAAATACTTTGTTCTTTTCCATACTTGGAGAGTGAGGAAAAGCTCCGAAGGAATCATTGATTTCATATTGACGAAAATTAGTCGATTAAATAAAATAAAGAGAGATATAGCCGATGTATATTTTATTCGATTTAATGATTATCTGAAAATATTTTTATTATAAAATTAATAGTTACTTAAAATAAAATATTAGGCGGCGATTTCCCTCATTTCCCTCCCTATGGATCCGCGACTGTGTGCATATACAAGTTTAATGGGTAAGGGTGCCCAGAGGGGTCCAAAAATATAGTTGCCCCTTTTGATTTAAGCTGCGCACACTAGCGCAGTTGGACGGTTTTGAGAGAGAATATTAAGAATGGGACGATGGATCGTATGGGATAAGTGACGCTATGAGAAGCAAACCTCATCACACGGCGACTCGTGTCTAATGCGGAATGTGAACCCGCAACCTTCGTCGTTTCTTCAAGACCTGACTCGCCACTTACAAAATCACAAGTTCTTCTCGCATTTTAACTTCGATGTGGTAATGACAACAGTGATTTCAACCATGTCATTTGCAGATAAAAACTGTGATGCCCCTGACAACAATTCATGTAAACTAATCATATCAGAAGGTTGTGAAAATGAGAAAGTTTTTACTCAATGTGTTTGAAATGCTAAACACCCTTCTTGGCATTTTGCTTATTCGCAAGCGATCATAATTCTCTCTAAGACTGTAATACAAACTCGAGAAGTATGCCGACCCACTCACTGAAGTTTCTGAAGCGTAAGTGCGTAGGTCACTCATTAATTCATTTACCGACCGAAGACTGATACACAGGACACGATGTAAGTTGAAGATTAGTGAACCCAAAAGAAAGAAGGCTCCTTAACCTCATTGAAAGAAAATTAGTAAATTAATATTTTATTATTTTGTTAAGTAAGTAAATTATTTAGTAGTTTAGAACATCAAATTAATATTATTATTATAATATCCCTTCTATATTAATACCTAAAACCAAAATTTTCAAGGCACAACGTAATTATAGAAAGAAGGGGCGGTATTTCAGGCCGTAGCACGAGAGTACTTTTGCTTGATTTCTTGGATTAAGTTCCGTGCCATTAATTTCAGCATTCCAAATTGCCAACTATCCGCGTAACCAAATTAGATCTGCCCTAAAATTTAAGTTGAATGAGAAAAAAATACATGGTAGTGTGTGCAAATGAAATTTTATATATATTTACACACACATAACGTTCTGTACATTACACGTAGTTTCTTCCACTGACTAATGCATAATAGGCTATGTATCGCAAATTACGTTTACATCATTTATTAATATAATTTATATTAATAATTATTATAATATATTATTATATTATTATATTAATAATTATATTAATAATCCCTAGGCATTCGCGATTTTCGAACATTCGCGATTAGAGAAATACTACCGGTAATATCATTCACGACTTCAACATTCGCGAGTGCGTTCCCTCTCATTCTGCGGTTGCCCAATTCATATCAATCTTCATAATCACATTACGTGGCTATCTTAGCCAGGATATCAGTACCTCAGAACATCAATTGATGACACACCAATGCCTCTGACCAGGAAGTCCTAAGGTTGGAGTCCCGATGGTAGCAGGATTTTCGATTCTAGTTACATAGCTAGGTCAAATTCAGCAGTTGTCAGGAGAATTCTAGCGGCGGGCTACTCTGATCTGTAGTTTTGCGCGCTTTATCGATCAATACCAGGCAAATGTCGGATCAGCACCCTCACACACGGCTCAAGGACAGCGCGCGATCTTTCCTTCCCCTTCATTGTCCGTACATCACCCCTTAATTACACTTTCACTTGCATGCACTAAACTACCACACATGGCGGGAGAAGATTCAGGAAGCTTAGAACTTGTCTGGGCTGGCGGGGTAGGGGTGCCTCGCTAGCATGTGCGTCTTCCGTGTTCCTTCCACCCACTTGTCATTAACCAGGGGAAATCATCGCGAAGTGGGCACCTCGGTGTTAACCTCTATCTGCACCCCACGTCGACGCACAAGTACGCCAACAGGCTGGTAGGTCGATCTCGCTAGAACGTAGTTTATGCTCTCGGTAACCTTCCCATTTAATCGTTAGTTGATTGTTAGAGATTTCGGGCGCGCCAACGACTAGGGTCATTAATACCGTAAGTGTAGTGCATGTTTTTGCACAGGAGGTGGCGGTGTTCTTCCCCTCTGGATAGCGAGATCTGGCCCCGACCTACCGTCGGCTAGCGGGGCGTTTCCCCAACCAGGTATCTCCCCCAAAGGGTCACCGTCTCAGCTGGGACAAGCTCTAAGCTGCTGATCGGTCTCCTAGCATGCATGATAGTGTAGTGCTTGTTAGTATAAGTATGTGTTTAAGAGGATAGGACAAGGAAGAGGAAGAAAAGATCGCGCGCGGTCCTTGGCCCGTTTGTTAAGGTACTGCACCGGCATTCGCCTGGTGTTGATCGGAGAAACCACAGAAAATTACCAACAAGAGAATCCCGGCGCTAGAATTCTCATCTCACAGCGACTGAATTCGGCCTCCCTGACAAGCTAGTGTTGAACTCCTGCCACTGTCGAGACTTAAACGTAGGACCTCCCGGTCAAAGGGACTGCAGTGACATCAGTTGAAGCCTGAGCCATCTCTCCCGGTCCTGGATCCAGGGTATGCCTGTATATCCCGCTGGTGGGATATACCTGTCTAGGGAAAACTCGCATGCCAATGAGTAGGTCGGCGCCAGATTTCGCCATCCAGTGGGGGAAGATGACTGCCACCTCCCAGGATAAACAACCACCCAGTACATTTACGAGACTACCCCCCCTAACAGTTGACCCCCCCCCCCCAGAATCACCGATCAATCCAAAAAATGCATGAAATGCTTAATGTTCTTGTCTGTCGGGAGACGCCGCGTCCAAGGCACAGGTGCCGACGTTTCGGCCGCCATTCTGCGACCTTCCTCAGGACGTCATGCCGCATTACGCAGTCGCATTACACCCTGAAGAAGGTCGCAGAATGGCGGCCGAAACATCAGCACCTGTGCCTTGCACGCGGCGTCTTCTGGACAGCCAAGAACATTCAGACTCCAGCCGCGGAAGCCTACGCTCTCACATGACATTCTTCGTACATTCCATTTCATTCTGAAGAAGGAATGAGCCATGGGCAGGGGCCGGGGCGAGGAGCGTTGCCTCGCCGCAGCAGGGGCCGCCGGAGGAGGCGTGGTCGGGCGCGGTGCGGCGCGGCGCGCGAAGGGCAACGGGTGCCTGGCCGTGCCGTCCTGCTCGCCGCCGCCTTCCGTGTGCGGCGGATGCAGAGCGAGGTCGCACGGCCGTTTCCTCCCGCAGCGCAACGGCGCCCGCCCGCTGCACCGCCCCGCCCTCAAGCCGCCGCCACCGCCACCGCCACCGCCACCGCCACCGCCACCGCCACCGCCGCAAAGTGGACGTATCCTCCGCGTGTGAGAAAATCAGCCGTACACCGTTTAAACGGTTTCGCTCCAATGGATTCGTCTCACTGCACCAGAACGCATGTGACCCATCTAAAGAGAACTGAGCAGCATTTTCTGTAATTGAATATTTATCTCCTTATTTATTAAAGTATATATTTCTTAATGGCTTTTTCCAGCCCACGGCTGGTTACCCTTTACGTCCCGATGGGACACATACTCGACCCTACACTAGACACCAACACACTTGCGCGTTCCTCCGATCTGGGGTCAGTAGAACGCGAAACCCTCAGCGACAACACATACATGAGAGACAAGGGAGAAACAACCATGCCCAAGAAAGGACTCGAAACCAAGACCCTTCGGACTAAAGCGCTGATTCGGTACTCTCTTAGCCACCTCGGCCAGCCACGTCGACTATTTAAAGAATTCTTTTTTTTTTAATTTTTAAATTCAGGTTATGGGGCTTTTCACCTTCAGCGATTTCTGAGGCCTATGAATAATGATCTAACGAGTAAATGGTTGAGAGTGCTAATTATAGAAGTGAATAACTGAAAAGTGATGGAATGAAAGGCAATTGGAAACGGGTAAACCTGCCGAGAGCTCGTTTTGCATAGAACAAATTTCATGTTCCGTAGCCATTACGCTATGCCCCGAAGAATATTCCGAAATATATTTTCTTTCATCGGATTTTCACAAGTCTTTGTATATAGAGAAATAGCACTTCACGGTCAGCAAATAATGTTATTGCCTTCTTCAATTCATGGCATCAACATACATATTACCACTTTCCAACACAACACGAATTTTATTACTTTTTGGAAGGTGCGATGGATTTCATGTTTTATTTTATTTGCATGGCGATTAGAAGGAAGGCCATTCAGCCTTCTCTCTCGTAGCAAACTTGTCCGCATTACTGAAGACTCCAGCTGGGTGTTTCATCTGAGAGATCTCTACGACAAGGTCAGAGTTGTATTGTCTACCTCAGCTCAAAAACAAAAGCAACGCGGGGGAAGGTCAGTGCAAAGACGAGCCAGATTAATAACCATCCTACGCTGGGGAATGAACAAAAGAGGAGTCACGATTCCCCCATCCCCGCCTCTTTGAGGAGACCGCGCCGGCTCGAGTTTCACTATCAAAACCCGCGGAGGTATTAAGCGAAGTGTTTTCAGGCATCCAAGCCGCATATGAACAAAATGATGAAAGGAAAGTAAATGTTTTTGAGTATGATAAAACGTTTTGAATCATTTATCAGCACAGGCATTTCCACACGTGTTTCATTTATCCGTATATTTTAGCAAATTGATAACAAGTTTTTTTTATGACAAAGTCTGAAGGCTTCCACCCTTCAAAAATAAAATTTGTATGTATAATAAAAACAGCTCTGGCTCTAGAGGCAGTGGAGATAAACTTCTGGGAAGTGGCGCCGAGAGGCCGAAGACTCGTTGCCGTTTCCTTTAACAATTCTTTAGCATGTCAATCCGGTAGCCAGAGACAAGCAACGAGGGGGAGGAGGGCAGCGGACCCCTGAATAAATTGCAATATAATTGAAGGAAATTTTTCTATATTTAGTAATTAAATATACGTGTATTTAACTATATACAACCAACATTTTCAGCAAGTTTGTGTTAAAATATTTTCATTGTTTAAGGTATGGCGAAGTATATGTATTTTGAACACTATCTGCACTTGCTGTTATTTCCGCGTGGCCCGGCGGCCATGTTCTTTTTTGAAGAAGTAGTTTAACAATAATTATTTTGTTCCGATTACACCACTCTTATCTATATCCACAGATACTGATGTAAGATTGCAAGTTTTTTTATCTTTGTTTCTTTTTATCTATATTAATAGATTTTTATTATCCTTGTTCGACAATATGTCTTTCAAGGGTTTTTATGTTACATAATGTACACAATAATATTTTAACTACATTTCATCATACATGTACAATGTTTCAAGACAATAACAACGAAGGATACCCAGGAAGGGTCCTTCAGAAAAATAGTACAATATTTGGATTTAAAGAAAATAAATATTTAATTTAGGAATGTTTGAACCTGCTTTACAACAAATTAAGGAGAATATTGTAGGTCTTTACAATATCTTGATTTGATTCGTGTAAAAGATTGATTTACCTAGAGTGTACAAAGGAGTGGCTGGGCAATGATTGGTGTTTAAGAACAATTTCGGCTGTTGAAACTTTGCCGGGGTTTCCACGAAACGATTACGCATGGTGAACGTTTCGAAAAGTTTTGTAATCATCCGATACGAGTTGAAAGACAAAGCAATCGCATAAAGTTCAGAAAGGTTCTAATAATAAAAGTCATTGGCGATGAAACAGTAAATCCGTACCTAAACAATACACACACAGGAGTGCGACTGCGAAACTCCAAAAATACTCTTGTCGCAGTGCGGGCCGCCCTCGCACTCCTCAGTTACGTCATTGAGCAGTACTCTATTCCTAGAGGCAGAACATGGGTCACTAGAAGAATCCAAAATAGGCTGCAGCTACTTCAAAGCAATACAGGCTGGCAGCATTAGAAATGTGGGTTGTGGGAATGCTGATGAGGTGATGTTGAATTATTTAAGGATTAAATAATGGAAGTCACCTTTGTAACCTTAGATTTATTACGAGAGCCGGCTTTCAACCGCTTTGTCGTCATCATGAGTCTCGCTGTGTGGTGAAAGTCGAGATACATCCACGCTAGAAACGATACAGATATGCTCTCAAATAGGCACTCAAGACTTTTTGCGTTCATCATTTTCCAATAATGAGTTAATAATTTTCCAATACGACAACACAGGCTAGTAAGGATTATGAATACAAGTATGTTAGAACTGGCATACTATGAAATTAAACAGATTTTAAATCGTATTTAATTTAATTACAACAACGTATTCAACAACACATTTGGGCTAGTATAAACTTTATATAAATAACCGAGTCTAAATTAACTCAATATACCATTATAAATATTGGCAGAACACAATAAAAACTGCAATCATTAAAAACATTGTTGAATTTAACATTCGAGTTATATAAATTTTCTATCTTCATATTCTGACTTCTATAAGACTTGTTTTCAAAGCAAGAACATCTCTTCACATAAACTATCGTTATTGTGGCATTGTTTTCATGATATCGCACATTAAAATACATATACACTTTGCCAAACATCCAATTTCCACTTACTCTTCTCCTTTTAATCTCAAGCATTTTGATAACTCCAGGGGCGATACTAAATTTGTACAAACCTTCAGTTGTATCTACAGTTACGGAAGACCATGAAATAATCTGCAAGTCTAAAAACGTGCAAGTGGATTCTTTCATAAACTACCGGAGTGCGTAGGCTAGTATTTAAGTAAAATCCACAATTCCTGCTATAGTAAATGTTCTGTTTGTAAGTCGTTCTATTTATAATAAATTATATCTATTTATATTAAATCTATTTATAATAAATCTATTGTATATTTTTATAATAAAATACATGCTCTGCAATCTTCAAATTCTACCTCAAGTTCACTCCAAGTCAAGTGCTTAGACGCTCTCTTATAATTTCAATGAAATATGCGCAGGTACATCATTCATAAGGAAATATCATTGGCCTTCCCTTCAGTGCCGAATTCTCCGATACACCGCTTATACCGTCGGTATACCTAGTAATTCGAAGCGTATAAGAAATATTTGATAAGTTTGGTTATCTTCTAAAAAGTTATTGAGATTTCGAAAGCTCTAAAACATGCGAAAAAATAACTCTGTTTTGTTACCGAAAGCCAGTCTTTCGCATCCGTAAGCGCTACGAAGTTCGTTAAGAGTGGGAAGTTTCATACAGTTCTTCGTGCTGTCCAGAGAAATCGCAAGCGCAGGCGAAGGTATCACATGTCAGCCGCGATAACCTAGGGCTCCTCATGTTGCAAGGCGGGGAGAGGGGAGGATGCGCGACTGGACGGTCAGTAGGCATCGCAAATATTGCGGTGGACAGTCCTTCTCTGGTCGTTCGTAAGTTATGCTTCTCTCAAGTTTTAATGAAAATGGAGGGTGTTAATGATCCAGAAGTTAGTGGTTTGATAATTGTCTCATAGAACAATTATTAAGGACGGAATTTCATAGAATTGGGGTTTCAGAAAAGCTCAAAAAAGATAACTTTAGAGGTAGCTTCCGTAAAGTGCGGTATTCTTGAGATAATGTTCAGGATTCGCCACTGCTCTCCTTGCATCTCAGACTTACCAAAAGGTTTCCCAGACAAAACAGTAAAATACATTTTGATTTATATTCTTATATCTCCATGACTAGGAAGCCACTAAACGTCTCAAAGGGAAAGAAGTTTAACATTAATATCTGTAGTTATAATGACTTCCAAATCACTGTTAAAGCTCTCAGTACGAACAAAATAATTATCAAATATAGTCTGTGCACAAAGAAAGTTACATCTCAAAAGTTGTCAAATTTAAAGTAAGTACTAAATAAATGTTTAGAAAATAGTATATTTTTGCTCATACAAAATTCGGGTATTTTACGGAACAGTGAGTGTACTGTGACATACCAATATGTCACTGAATATTGTACAATTATTTATTATAAATGGCGTCAATTGAAGAGGATAAATTATGTGAATACGCTAGCATAGCAACGGTAAGTGAGCCGTCGTCAAGGTCAACATATTCATGCAGTGACAATCGCGGAGACGGCTAGTTAATTCTATATAGAATTCTGGGATTGGCCGAAAAAGCAGTGACAGTCGTGAAGACGGCTAGTTCGTTTTGCAAGAAATTTAGAGATTGGCTAGGTACGAAAGTACATCAAATGTTATCTGCAAATAAACAATCGAAATTAAGAACCGAGCTTTGCAGGGCTGAAAGAATACGAGAGACATTCATTCTGACTGATGCCGTGCTCATGAACGGATCGTGCTCCAATTAATGTTAGGAGTTTTTTTTCTTTGGGGACTTGTAAGCATCTACTAGGGAATGGATATTGAGAGAACATCAAAAATTTGAACACTAAGTGTGACAGTGGAGCTTAAAATATTTCATGTGAACGAGTTGAAGGGACATTGAGGGCTTGGGCGAAGTTGTCAGTGATTGGACTGGAATATTAGCAGCAAATAGTTTGTTGATCTGATGAACGGTGATTGAAGTGAGCTTCCGAGTAAAGAAGAGAGAAGATGGTGTCTGGACCTGAGGACGGCGGCGTCGGAGATGGATAAAGATGGCCGAAAAAGCGCGCGAAGACATAAGGTTGGAACGGTCATGACAAACATTTAATTTTATATTGGGTAAAGTTAAACAATACCAAAAATTGTTATAAATTATTTAATAAATTTCCATGTTTTTGTGAAATGAATATATGATTTTTCATTGTGCCAATTCTAGCAATAAAGTAGCAAGATAGATAGATATTTGCTTTTCAGATTCCCCGACCGAGTTTGAGTAAATTGCAGTTTATTTCAAAATGGCGCACCAACTGGGGCTGAATTTCTTTTAAATCATTCAGATTATTTCAGTAATCTTACACAGTGTCTCAATTAAAAAAATCGCTCAAATATCTCCTGAACCGTTACAGATATTGATTCACTAAAATGAATGTAGGCACGGGGTACGTTAGATGTATAACATTATTCTGCAGATTTTTTTATTTAACTGATCCACACAGTTTTTTTAATGGAACTCTATAGATTTCTTTGACCCGTAATAACGAGCTAAACGAGACAAATTCATGCATTTGCATATTGCCCTATGTCACACAATATTTTTGAGAAATGTATCCCGCCTACTCAATGTTCCGCCACTATCTCAAAGAAACGCGCTACGATACCATTATATATTGCTGTGTTGGCTCTGCAAAAAGGAAAAGATTGAAATGGCACTTACGACGCAGGGAAGCTAGGGAAACGTGCGACAAGCGATCCGAGACTACTCCTTTGCAGTCTTGAAGGAAGTGTATTCTCTCATTCATCTCAGACTATATCTATGATGCGATGTACTATTCTTTTATAATAAAATACTGCGAGATTTGTGCAAAATATTGAGTTTGCAGCCTGAAATGAATTGTGGATAGCAGAATATGCTATGAAATAATAGATAGTGTGCTTAACCTATCTATTACTTTCTTTAAGATTGAAAACCATTAGAAGCGCAACAAACAGTAAATAAAACTACGAAAAATATTTCAAAACACGGAAAGAAACAGAAACAGCACAAACTAAAATAGCTTCAATTTGCAATTATTTAGCACTAGTGGACCGGCATTGCTTCGCTATTGCAGTGCATTAAATAAATACAATTCAATTTCAAAATCAATTTATTCAAAGAAGATTAACTACGCATTAACTACACTTTAACTACGAATTAACTACACTTTAAAAACCAAATAATCCAATAATGTTGTGCACCGCCAGCATTCGGTTCAGACTTTCTTTTTTTCTAAATCGCAACTCTGATTATGTTCGATATTATGATTCGAATAGGGCCGAGTATTTCAAAAAAATATCCATAGATAACAGTTCAAGCAAAGTCCTCTGGGAAAGGCGTAGAGCCCTTCCCGTCAATTAACTTTGCAAAATCAACGCCTCCGCATGTCCGATTTCATTCACTCATTAAATTCTCCCGATATCAGTAAGAACAAAGTGTTACATTTCTGCGAAATCAATCGATTTGTTTGTGTCTTTATGCGACAGACACGCGCACATCCCATATATATACATAGAGGTTTAAATTGACGACCAACGCAACAGAATGGAATGGAGACGCACCGCATACCATCGGGAGAGTGGAAGAATATTAATTCAGTTCAACGAAGCCTTATTTTACGTGGCGAGATTCAGGCCATCAGGCCTGCTTTTCCGCCCGACCATGCAAATTTCGCTAGCGGAGAAAGAAGGTAACACTCGGTAACACAATCCGGAATACATCGTTTTTTAAACACTCCAAGATGATACATTGTATTTATGCAGATTAAATTATCAAGATTATTAAGATTATTAAAAAGATCTACCTTCTAGTTGCTCTCCGTTTTTAAATTCACGAATAAATATAAAAGATACGTTAACTAAAATGTCTCCGATTTTGATCACTGTCAATGGTTCACTTAAGTAGTTTATTATTACTCAAATCAAACTCGTGCTAAAAAGATCGAGAAATTAGCGATGATAATGGAATATGTTGCATAGGATGTTTATCAATACTTGTTTAAGCGAATGCACGAATTTAACAGCTTTGAGTCTTCTGAACTTCATATATGAAAATTAACATTGTATGTTGTTTATTAAACATCGTCTACGAGGATTTTGAGAATTGTAACACATATATAGTAATTGCAATTGTAATATTGTTGTTAGCCTGGTACATCAATACAGAAGAATTGGCAGGGGGAGGAAGGGGTAAACTTGGCTAGACGAGGAATAATGTGGTGTAGGGTAAGACAGAGGAACGACATGTACAACGGAAGGGGGAGAGCAAGAGCAGGGGCAGGATAGGGGTAGAATAGGGGTAGCTAGGTTTAGTGGAGGGCACAAGGGATGGAATACTGTCAATATAATCTGATATTCGCTCTAAAATTACAAAAAGCACTTCTTTTCTACAAAATATCTCTAAGAATTTTCGTATTTGATTTGGAGAAAATAATCAGTTCCACACCCCGAGACGCATCGGTTAACACCTGATTTGCTCCAATTGGTGAACCAGAAGGGGTCTTATTCTACACTTGTTTTCGGAACACCTCCAAGAAAGGAGCTCGTGGATTCGTACCGCACAACTGGGGTACTATATAATGGCATATACTTGTACTTCACTCTCTTCGCACATGTAAATTTTCTTGCATTTTTACACAAATTACTATTTGGCGCACTGGACGCATCAATTCGCGTTTCCAAGATGAGTTTCGAGCCTTTGGCACTCGCAATTGACATAAAACTTCCTAGATTCTGTGCAACGCACAATAACCAACACAATTTATGCGAAAATACATTTAGGAAAACACCTATCAAATCCGTCCACGTACAACAAAACAAGAAACAGCATGGATAATTTGCGTCTCCTTCGCTATCTGAACGATTAATGCGGCTCGAAAGCAACGTAATCACTTCAATAATTATTACAGCGTTCTTCTGCAGTAAATTACCGCATCTATCTACCGCAGTAAACGTATTCCCCTCACGATTTTGCAATTTTCGGGTGGCGCAAAGAAATATGACGTTAAGTGCTGCGTTTAAAACAATCTACTTCTGTGTACGGACAATTGACGATAATCAACATACAATAATCAAGTAGCGTAAGTGAGTGAACGCGCGCGCGTGTGCGTGCGTCCGTCCTTCATTCGTTCGCCCGTTCGTCTGTCCGCCCGTTCGTCTGTCCGCCCGTTCGTCTGTCCGACCGTTCGTCTGTCCGACCGTTCGTCTGTCCGACCGTTCGTCTGTCCGACCGTTCGTCTGTCCGACCGTTCGTCTGTCCGACCGTTCGTCTGTCCGACCGTTCGTCTGTCCGACCGTTCGCCTGTCCGACCGTTCGCCTGTCCGACCGTTCGTCTGTCCGACCGTTCGTCTGTCCGACCGTTCGTCTGTCCGACCGTTCGTCTGTCCGACCGTTCGTCTGTCCGACCGTTCGTCTGTCCGCCCGTTCGTCTGTCCGCCCGTTCGTCGGTCCGCCCGTTCGTCGGTCCGCCCATTCGTCCGTCCTCCGTTCGTTCGTTCGTTCGTTCGTTCGTTCGTTCGTTCGTTCGTTCGTTCGTTCGTTCGTTCGTTCGTTCGTCCGTCCGTCCGTCCGTCCGTCCGTCCGTCCGTCCGTCCGTTACTAAAGGTTTGACCCCTTCTGGTTCACCAATTGGAGCAAATCAGGTGTTACCCGATGCGTCTCGGGGTGTGGAACTGATTATTTTCTCCAAATCAAAGACGAAGATTCTTAGAGATATTTTGAAGAAAAGCGTTTGGGGGAGCGGTATTTCAAGCAACTAAAACGCGTTTTGAAGGCACATTCCGAATTGATCAACGGTTCAATCGGTTGCTCTTGACAAGATGAATCGACCGGCACGATTCTCAATCGAATCCACCTTCAATATTCTGGAAGAATTCTAAAAGAAAATGTGATTTGGATGATTTCACTGCACCGGCGACATTGGTCAAATGATATGAATTACTATACTGTCTTTCTGGCATAACATGAATCTTTACAAATTGACACATCAGATTGTTGATAGACGAATTACGCTCATTTTTGTAGTGAAATATAAATATTAAAAAAAATCCTATCAACACATTTTCATATAACTTACTTTGCAGCAAGGTGGACGAGTCAGGAATTGTATTATATTTAACACATCTTTTTATTACGAGCATGCATGGCACAAATATTCAATGTTTAATATGAGAATATCCGATAGATTGTCGCCACATTAAGGTGGTGATATAATAATATACTAATATAAGAAATGAACAATGATAAATTAGTGAAATAATTTGAATATTTCAACTTTTATATTTTATTCATATCATCCACGCCTTGCTTAATAATTAAAATTGTAATTTCAGTACGTACCATGTTACTAGAGTTGCCAACCGTCCTGCATTTGGGAGGACAATCCTGCATTGACGTCAATTATCGTCTCGTTGTCCTTTGCATTTTAAATATCCTCCTTTTAGTAATTTTTAACGTTTGTTGTTATTTATTTTTTACGTGATTAATATCTCCTACGTTGTATCATTCAGTATTTAATTTAAAATAGAAAACATTAATATCCTTTTTCTGAACGCTGACACACGAATGCATGATAGTGTGTATCTCGGGACTAAAATAAAAAGGAGTCGCTCAGACCATCTGTCTCAGCTACATTTTGTGAACGAATCTTTTCACTTCAATCGCAAGTTTAAAGAAGAAAGAAATATAGCTGGTGTTATTCTAAATTAAATATTTATAAAAAGAAATGTGTTGATGATTTTTTCTATTTCTTTTTCTTATTGAGTGTCCTCCCTTTCACGTGAACATTGTTGGCAACCCTACATGTCTGCTCACTATCCCTTCCACTCCTCTCAAAACCTCCTAACTTCCCCTCCACCACGAGATTCTGCTGCGCTTGAGCGCCGCAACCTATCGGTTTGATCGACTTCCGTACGTTGCACAGTCATATTACTATCAATCACTTCATCCGCACTTCAATATTAAAAAATCCAATTAGAAGTGGTTCAATTTGTTATTTTTTTTACATCAATTTGTATAAAAACATTTGCATGAGATGTGTTAGTTACACTCTCCCTCAAAACACAAAATCATGAATCAAGAAACAACCATCTCCGACGTTTCGTAGGTGTAACTTGATTAAAAAAAACACGGAGGAAACAGAAATTACTAATACTAATATAAAATATTAGTTTATAATCAGATTTTGATAAAAAAACTAACTAATTAAGCGCACATCACACAAGTTGTACAAGCGTGTTTATCTACGATGAGATAATTCTTAACTCACACACATGGATAATCAGCTTCATTGTATTACTGGTTGAATAATGACTTCATTACAACTATTCTGTTTGAAGATGTAAGTCATAGTTTCAAACAAACCAGTAGCAGTATTAACGTAAGTATAACGTAAATACAAAATGACACAAAAAATAGCAAGTACATGAAAAATTGTCCTTATAATAGTAGATAAATAGTAGCTCGAGTGGCAAACGTAATCAACGAACATCATAATCAAACTCTCATCCCATTTGCACCACTCGGTAGACACCTCGTTTCATCATAATGTCCGTAATATATAGCAAAATAAATATGGGAGCTTCGAACACACACACTAAGATGTACACTTTTGTTAATTGTAACAACCACAGCCATCTATATAATTTTACACTGTAATGTTTATGCTAAATGATGATCTTATAAGGAATACATTTTGTGTAGTAAATAATCCAAACGAAAATAGTATCTATTGACATTTTCCTTACTATAAAATCGGAGGGAACGCGTCTCCTTTTCGCTCCTCCAGGAATGATTCCCTGCTGTTCCCATTAAACTCATCCCACGAATAAGAACTCGTGGCAAAGTGAGCGCGGAGTGAGGAGAGCGCGCGTGCGAGGCGCCACGGCCCGCGGCTTCAGGACTCACCCGTGCGCACGTGCTGTGCAGCGGCGCGGGCCCTCAGGCACGACCTCCAGTTCCGCCGCGCGCGCCCGACAACCGGGGACTGACGCCTGCGGCCGCCGCGGCACCGCCGAACCTCGCGCGCGCGCGCACGGCGGCGGCGGTGGCGGTGGCGGTGGCGGCGGCGGCGGCGGCGGCGCGCGGGAGCGGTGGTGGTGGCGGCGGCGGCGGCTAGGCATGGGCAGACCGCCCATCGCCCGGGGTCTGATGGGACCTTAAATATTTTATTATAGTTATTACTAGGGCTAGGATTTTGATCATTTTCCATTATTTTGTCGTTCTTGAAAAACACTTCTTCTTCCAATATTTCACAGAGTCTTGACGCGTTTGACATGTATTTGTTAGGGCTTTTTTTTGTTGAAAAGGTGTTTTTTTTTGTTTTTGTTTTTTACATTTTCTAGTTTTGATGTCATTGTTTGGTCATTTTGTACTTTTTTCAATAGTTGCATTTAATTTGTGAGTACCTACGTGCTCAACTCTAAATAGGAAAGTACTCTGTCGCCGCCCTCTAAATAGAAAAGTGCTCTGTCGCGTAAAAGTAACTAGATCCTGTCAACGCGGAGTCAATGGTTTTCAACTGTGTGAGGGCGGAGGAAGTGGAGAGGTCCCTAAAATCTTATCTTTGGAATTTATGTCATTGGTATAGACAGTTCTGTGAACCGATTATTGTTTCGTAAGCAAAGTAAGAGGGGAGTCTGGAGGGAAGTGGAAGCGGGCGAAGAGGGGAAAGTCGAACGTTGCGGTTTCAACAAAAATAAATTGTAATCAATGTTAATAAAATATTTATTCACTGTAATAAATAATGTATTACCTTTGATTCTTAACTGAATTTTACAGTATTCGATTTATTCCAAATATTTTATTACGGCAAATTATTGACTTAACAGAAAAATGAAATATTTCGCAGTGGAAAAATCATGAAGTGGATGTTTTAGGGCATTTTTAAAGCTATTACTTTAAAGCTTTTACTTCAAACTACTATTTAAAAAATATATCAAAAACTTTTTCTAGCTTGAACGTTGTAATTTTTGTTATTTGTTGAAATAAAACAACTCGGTTTCTTGTTACAACTTTCACATTTTAATTTTTATGCGGGAGTCAGGGAGGCTACGTTACGGCATTGCCTCGGGCTCAAAAGTGTCCAGCTCCGGCACTGCGTGGTGGCGGTGGTGGTGCTGGTGGTGCTGGTGGTGCTGGTGGTGCTGGTGGTGCTGGTGGTGCTGGTGGTGCTGGCGGTGCTGGTGGTGCTGGCGGCACTGGCGGCACTGGCGCGGCGACGATGTTGCTTACGGTGTTCGCGGAGGCGGAGGTGAAGAATGATGTGAAGGCGAATTTGGGGGAAGAGGAGGTGATAGCGAGAGTGGAGGCAGGAGCAGAGGCAGAGATGGAGGCGAACGTGGAAGTAGATGTGGAGGTGGAAACGGAAGCGAAAGCAGAGGTACTGGAAGAGATGGAGGCGGTAGCCCAGGTGGAGCAAAATCGGAGGAAGTGGTGGAGGTAAAGGCAGAGACTCAGGTGGAGGTGGAGGCGGAGGCGCAGATGAAGGCGGAGGTGGAGGCAGTGATGGAAGCGGAGGAGTAGGCGGAGGAGACGGAGGGGAGGCAGAGATGGAAAGGGAGGAGCAAGCGGAAGTGGAAGCGGAGGAGGTGGAGGTGGTGCCGCAAGCGGAAGTGTACATGCAGAAATGGAGGCGGAGGAGCAGGCGGAGGTGGAGGCGGAGGAATTGGTTAAGGAGACGGTGGAGTTGGAGGCAGTCGCGATAGCCCCAGAGGCGGCAACGGAAGCAGCTAGGGTGGTCGCTTCCGCAACGCCGCCAGCTCCGTGCTCGACCTTCGCAGGCCGCGCGGCTCTGCACCTCCCCCGCCCCATCGGTGCCCCCGAAGGTGGGCGTTGCTGGGTGCCAAGGGGACTGGCATGGGCTGAATATGCAGTCCTCCTTACATAGAGAGTTGGGACACTAAAAATTTATTTCTCATAAGTTCGTATTTTAAATTTATACTTTCATCGATTAACGTATATATTTATTTACTACTTACATAATCTCCAATAAAAGAATTTTAAGTCGTTGAAATCGTCTGGGGTCATTTTGATTTACGTTAATTTCCGTCTGTTCGTCCCACTCGCCTTTGAAAGCTTCGTATTCAGTAATCACACTCCGAAGTGTTACAGTTCATCCTATTTTTGCGCACGTGAACCGTTGATTGCGTGAGGTTATACATATTTGCGATGGATAGTTTGTGCGAATTGCATGTATTAATTTAAAGGAGAAATACTTATGTAAAATGAGTTTACACATTTTTTCCTCCATTTCTCTGAAATCATCCTCCGCCGGTCTTGGTTGTGTTCGAGTGGACGGCTCGAAGCGAAAACGGAGACAAGTTCGGTTTATGTGGAATAGTCCCATGTTCCCAAGGCTTATTAGCAGTTTGTTCGATTATTTTCTCATTGCCATGCTTGAAAACACATTATCCTAATCACTGTCACTGAGTTGTACTCAAACGCATTTAAATATATCTTCTCTTACATTAAAAGATGTATTAATGTTACAATACGGGATGTCGTGGCGCTGATAATTTGGAGCCTTCGTATTTGTTTATGAAACTACCAAAGCGGCTAAAATGTGTGTAAAGTAAGGGAGAGAATTACCTGTAAGTCTTCTGTAACGCAGTGTCCACCAGAGCTGAGTCAGTTAAAGAGAGAAAAGTATGAAAGAAACTGGATTAAGTTTCCAGCTAGCGGATTAATATCTCAACAAACGAGCCTCTAATCGTGATCGTTCCTCATCCCTAACCGTTCTCTTCCCCACACACTCACATACATAGACCACATAGTTACACGCATTACACCAGCACATCTCAGCAGATGAGTCGGGAGCTAGGATCTTGTTCCGGCTGCCTGTGCTTCACTTTCAGAGATACCTGGACTGAAACCCAAGAAGCCGATGTATAGGACTGCGCGGTTTCTAACGTTCCAGCCTGTAGGAACACCGCCACCTCTCAGGATATAATATGAAATACACTAACGGAACTTATTACAATAGTAGTTGACGCGCCCGGCTAAATAATCAATCAATATTCCATACAATATGGTCGTAGATACAAGTTAACTTTTCTTTCGGTATAAGGCATTCAAAATCCAAGGCTGAGGTTTCTCACTTTTAGTCGTTGCTTCATGTCACAAGAGCTGATACATTTTTAAATAATAAAATCGGAATTGCCACGAACTTCAAGAAAGATCGAAAAGAAGTTTCTGTTTGTAAAGAAGAAACTGTAATAATAATAATAATAATAATAATAATAATAATAATAATAATAATAATAATAATAATAATAATAATAACGATAATAATAATAATAATAATAATAACAATAATAACAACAACTCCATCTAGGAAGTACATGACCTTGACAGTGGTGGAGCTTGAGTATCCCAATGACCCTGAGAGCTACCGTAGCTATTGTTAGGGCCACCCTTGTCAGACAGGTCGAGGGGGAAGGGTCAGACGAAGAAGTACTCCAGATGAAGTACATCAGAAGACCTCAACATCAGAAGAGGATCTACAGAATAACCAGCTCACAGAAGACATGAAGATTACCGCGAAGTGACCCTTCTCCTCGAGGGCTGATAAGTGGAGCCCATGCCCGGGTTAACAGAGGCAAAGTCTTCAGCGGCCAAAGTTGGGCGGAAGAAGCAAACCTTCATGTGGGGTTAATACGCATTTATGGCAGGTGTAAATGCCATGAGATAGCAGTCCTGCTATATTAACAACCATAAAACCATCCAGCATATCATCTCGGGTTTTAGTGCTCTAGCCCCAAAAGACTACAAAACGAGACGACCTAGTGGACCGGTTCATTCATGCCAAGCTCGCTAAGAAATACAGACTCGGGCGGGACACTGAAACACTGTACTACCAATATCATCCAGAAACGGTGCTTAAAAAGGGAGTCCCATAAGTTGTACTGGGATCGTAGTATTCTGACAGAACCATCCAGCACAAGAGACCCGATGTTACGCTCTGGGATAAATCTGCCACTAAAGTTTGGTTTATCAATTTTGCAGTTGTCAATACCAGCAACATGATGACAACATAACAGGCAAAAATCGATAAATACCGAGAGCTAGCAAATGCAGTGAGGGAACAGTGGCATGTTGCAGACGTCGAAACTGTTCCAATTATCCTATCAGCTACTGGAGTCATACCAAAACTTCTTAGCAGATCGTTAGACGACCTGGGTATGAACGAGAGTATTATCATTACTTTTCAAAAATCAGTCATCATCAGTACGTGGTATGGTTAAAAAAATCAGTTACGATGATTTGATGTATCTGTGTGACTGCTATGCAAGACGAATAATTTGTGTGAAAATGGAATAATAATAATAATAATAATAATAATAATAATAATAATAATAATAATAATAATAATAATAATAATAAACGTACGCGTATGATGAGTATTTGATTAAGAAAAGTTATTTTCCACCTGAATTCAGTAGCCATTACTATGCATCACTAGTTCACACAAAAATAAAACAAGATCACAACGAGAAATACCTAGGTTTCCTTTTATACTTGTATTGGACCTTTCATCTCATAAAATGTTCAATTATTTCTGACAGTAAACAAGAAAAGAGCAATTGGAGACTAATTTCAGCAATGCTTTAAGAAATGTTGTGAACTCTGAAAAGAGTTTTAAAAACGTCGTAAACAAGAAAGGACCAATTTGGGCACAAGAGAGAGCTCACTGGATGTACTTTACTCTGAATGTACTCTTAGATTAAATGCAGGAATTATAGAGAAATATTTCCAGAATATTTTGAGTAAATTTTAAGTTTTAAATCGAAACAACATATGAAAATAATGAAGCTCACTCATGATTGTATCATTCAGATGAAGAAAAAACGATTAAAGGAACAGCGCGTGTCAGACAGATTATCTTGCCAGAATAGACTAGACCTAGTGTGCGACGAAGATGCTGAATATACAAAAAGCACGCTGAAAAATGAAAGCTCTCTCTTCCATTTTCTCTATCTTTCACGGTGGTTAGGCACGCAAAAATAGAATCTAAGTCCTTGACAATGCTTGTTAAGAATTAGCTTTCGATTATACACTCAGGAACCGTTATTTCCCCTTTAATTAAGACACTCTCACTGAAAATGTTTTCCAATTTTCTCTCAATAAAATATCTCTGAACACATGTACATAGAAACAGACTGAAGTGTCTAAAATTCAATCATACGAGTATTTTACGCAATAAATGAATCAAGCATTTGTAATAATTCATCTCCTTTTCACACCATGTCATCATTTCATACAAGTAGGATGTACAACCCTGCTGTAAGGCCTGGTAGCATCCGCATAAAAAAATAATTATGTGCCGAAATTCATGTAGAACAGCAGATCCAGTTGTTTTTTTCGAACAAAATTTTCTCGAAAACTTAGTTTAAATATTAGTTCCGGACGCGCACTTCAAACAGGATGCCGACTGATCATGTAGGATTTTGATGTGAATAAAATTAGCAATGAGAACAAATCTTCGAGAACCTGGTGAATAAGTTTAGGATGAAGATCACGCGCGGTGTTTTGACACTGCCATAAATTATTTTCAACATTTTGTGACCATCTTATTCTAGAATTATTTTATTAAATGCAAATATGTTAAATATACACAATTATTATTTATCAAGTTGAATTTAATGTATTTTGAAAGCTTCATGTAAATAAATTAACAAAAAATTTCTAACAAAGATTAAAGTCACTATTAACACAAAAAATGCTATTAACAATGCTTAACTCCATTTTTCATCAAGAAAGAAAAAATAAGAAAGAAAGAAAAAGAAAGAAAGAAAGAAGAAAGAAAGCAGTAGTGCTAAACAGAACATTCTCACATTAGATGTGACGGCTCCACAATAATATATCACTACATGATCTGCAAATATTTCCTACCAGCGATTTTTCTTTCTGCGCGAGATTGTAATTTAGTTCGAGTTTACCAGCGCTTTACCAATACCCCAACTGGTCTCTCGGGGAAGCTCGTCTTCTCCGACACTTAAAAAATTGAAAGTCTGCCGGCCTGGATGGCTGAGATAGGTAAGGCCGTAGCTAACTCGGCTACGGCCGAATGGAGGGCCGTAGCTACCTCGGCTTGAAGAGTCGCGGGTTCGAATCCCGCCTCAGGTATGGATGTTTGTGTGTTTCTAGCGTATTCTTCTTACCGTTCCTCTGTAGTTAAAACAATCACAGTGGTCGCTATATGTTCAAGTTGTTAAAAAGCGACCTTAATGATATAAAAGTCTCTTCGAACTTATGCATTTTTCGAAGATTCAGAGAGTTAAACGAAAAAGAGACAAGCGCCATTTTATTAAACGTCTGTATTAAACATCTGTAGAAAAAACAGATAAAAAATTTCGAGCTGTTTTTGAGATTTTTTAAAATTTACATTAACGTCAGGCAGAAATTACTTAAAAATTGCTCGTGTTTTTCACAAGCTTTTTTGAAGATTTTTTACAACAGATTAAATTTAAGTTAAAAAATCTCTATCTTCAATATTGTACTTTTGTCATGTTAATGTTTTTACAATTTTCGTAAATACAGTGTGGTCGCCAAAAGAGAGACTAACACCACTTTTTTAACATAATTTGATAGACATCAGTAAGATTTTTTAAATTCGAGCGCAATTCATAAAGATTTTTTGAGGAAAAAGTATTGTTTAAAGCTTACCTATATCTCGCGCGAATTTACGTGCAAACTACTCATATTTTCGAAACATTATATGTGATCTTATTTCAACATCTGTCTTTTGACCAAGAGATACCATTAAGAGGAAAAGCTCTATCTTCACTATTATATTTGTAGGAAGACGCCAAAGAATTTTGAACTTTTTCAATTTCCGGAAAATAGAGGATTGATGGATAAAACCAGCGCATCTTTTCAAGCTATCCAAGCAAAGAATTTAATAAAAAAATTAGGAGTCATTTTTGATAAAATCTGGAAAATGTTGAGATTTCATGCAAGCAATCCCCAAACAACCAAATGTCTATTTCAAATTCAAAATGGCAAATTTCGGGAAAATCCTATTTACGGTTTAGCCGTTAGCGTTGTTCACAGACAGACGGACGGATCGATGGATAGACGGACAGACAGTCGTTTTGTCGTAAACCAATTTTTCGGTTTCAAGGCCCTACCACACTTGAATTCTGACCACATAACGTGTTAGAGGAAGCAATTTACAACATTTTGTTTTAAGATTTACTCTATATTTGGTGAACAGTGAATCAGGGCCCTGAATCGGGGTTTCCTCTCAGTTTCCCTCGCTGTAATAATAATAATAATAATAATAATAATAATAATAATAATAATAATAATAATAATAATAATAATAATAATAATAATAATAATAATAATAATAATAATAATAATAATAGTTCTAATAAGCCGGTCCAGATAGCCGAGATCGCTAAGGCAGTAGTGCCGTGGCGATCTCAGACGGAAAGATCGGGGGGTTCGAGTTCCGCCTCGGACACGGGTGTGTTTGTGTGTCTGGTGGGTGTCGTCCTTTTCTCCTTCATTATCATTATCATTCCATCTTCCATCCCCCCAGGATTAACAATCCTGAGGGATAAAAATAGGATTCAACCTAATGCTGATGAATCATATGCACTTGCTAAGGCAAGGTATGTCTGCCTGGTTCACGGCGGCCTATTTGCGAAGTAATAATAATAATAATAATAATAATAATAATAATAATAATGTTTATTTCAGACGTGGCACAGGCCGTAAGGCCTGCTCTTGTAGTAGTGTACGAAAATGGCAACAGGGGATTTTGTTATCTATAGTTAATGACTTTAATCCGGTCCTTGAGTTGAGTTTTAAATTTTCTGAAATTGCTGATTTGTTTTAGATACGTGAGTAGTGAGTTCCAGATTAAAATTACTAATACCGTAAATGATTTGCTGTAGGATACCGTATTGTGCCCAGGTATGAGTAATGAGCGCGAAGAACGTGATCGCTCAACCGTCAACATTTTAAAGTTGTGCGATATGTGCGTTTGATAGCTATTACACAATATTTTGTGGAGGAGGAGGAGGCTATGGAAAGTTCTTTTTTCGATTGAGGGATATTTTGTTTGACCGTAATTCTCAGATTCGTGATCTCTGTACTAAGGTCGAATATGAAACTGATGCAGTTATTTTGTGCTATTTGTTTTAGCTTTAAATCCCTAAGCAAGAAATCACAAAAATCGAAATGAGGCATTATGAGCGAGCATTACAATACTTTATCTATATTACGTAAGTAGCCAGGGAAAAACTAAAAACAAGAAAAAAAGTAGAAAAAGGAAGGAAGGAAGAAAGAAAGAAAGGAAAAATAGGCAATATAAAAGAGATATGTCATTTCAAACACAAGGCATTTGAAAATCCCAGCCACAAACAATTTTAAAAAGAAAATTGAGGGCAGATAATTTTTTGACATGTCGAATATGAAACAGGAAGTGCATGTGACATATTTCAAAAAATCATTAGACTCTACTAGTCACTATTTTTTACTTTCGCGCTTTATAAAAATACGAGAAAGTATGTGTTGTTTTAGCACCACTACTTATCTTATCAACACATTTTGGACCGGGTGAGGTAGTTCAGGGCAACAACCGTTGCCATTACAGTTTCTCACAGAGAAAATCTAGTTTTCGAGTCCCTCAGGTGGCGGAATTTCAACGCTTGCTCGATAGCTACCTTCCTGACGTTTATGTTGGTGCTAATTCTCACATTCTACTTGCCACCTCCCAGGATAAAACATGCACTACACTAACGGGACGAATTACTAAAGCCCTTGACGCGTCCGGAAACAAAACAATCTATGAAACCATCCATGGTAAGTCAAAACAATATATGTGCTCTTCAGAAGGTTAAATATAATTCTTTACTGACCCAAAAGCGTTTTTCATTATTAGTAGGTAAATTGCACTCCCACTAACATTTCACACAAATATTTTACATGAATCTAGTGTTATCATTAAGTCATTAAATTCATTGACATTTCTTAAAATACATCTCTGATTATGAATCCTTAACAACTGGTTTGAGGAGAGAGCAGATTCAACGAGGAGCTCGGCAGTGCATTGCGTTGACAGAGAGAGAGAGGGCGCCACTACCTAGCTGTGAGTTTCGCAGCGTCATAGTTCGTCCTTTGCATACCCAGTACGCAACCGTCTTTGTTTCTTTTTAAATCGTGTGGTAGTGTTACTTCTCACCTCGGAGTATCAAAGAAAAGATTGACATTTGCGGCCGGGGGAGGGAGAAAATAAATTGCCATGTTTTGCAGCGCAGTGTCACGAATGAACATTAGGGTTGTAGCAACGGCCAGAAAATACACTCTGAAACTTCGGCTTCGAATAACTTACAAATAATCGTCATTGTGCAACTTCTTGAAACCTCGGCCTCAATCTAAATATAGTAACATTTGATCGTAAAATGAGAGTCATGTAAACATGAATGTCTTCGGTACCCTCAATTAACGTTGCGCGTGTACCAAGTACTCTGCACTTTCCGTATGATTTTTCGCCTTTTAAATTCCATTTATTTAAATTGCAATTGGCAGCTGATTGAAACATGTCGCCATTTTGAAATTTTTTATATTACATTGAAACATTTTACATTATATTAGTAATGCATGTTTTTTTATATTTTCGGCAAAGAACAGTAAAAACTGTATGCAACGTATGGAGGACCTCACTTTTACCATACGTAGTAGTAGAATGATGAATGAAAGTACCAACAAATCGAGGTTAGCAACATTTGAAAACCAGACATTTTCGCTCCTGAGTTATAGAAAATTTATTTGCATCGGTAAGCAAAACACATTTTAAATTTTAGTATTGCTATCAAAATGACAGTCCACCTCTGACTCCACTCCCACCATATCTAACAAAAAGAGAGCTTAACAATACGTGCACATAGTGAAGCTATTTAAATCCACAAACAAAACAAGAGGCCAAGCATTTTCTCAATGGTTGAGAGAAACTGGATTGGCAATCTGGTTGAGATGAGGGTCATTGACCCAGTGCCTGCAATACAAAACTTGTTTCAGGGACTTTTATTTTTTTTAAAATTTTTTTAGTAGTTTTAGTCTTTTAGTTTTAATATTAACAATGCACTGTATATCATTATTATAATAAATATTATTTTTCTGTTTGAGAGTTAGTGTAGTCTTTAAGTTATTAGGAACAGTTATCCAGCGGAAAATATTTTAGTTTGTACTTCAATTTATGTATCGATGTTAACTGTTTAATGTCCTCTGTGAATGTGTTGTAAAGTAACATACCTATTACATTCGCAAATCACCCGCAACGATCTCCAAGAAGTCTGATAGAATTTGAAAGAATTCTGAATGCGAAACATAATTAACTGAATTTAGTAATCAATTCATTTAAATGGAGACTCCTTTTGAGGTTTGACTGAGTTGAGAGACCCAGAAACATTGTTACTTTAACATCAGGCAATTACATATTCGTTATTTTCAATTCCGCTTGCGTTTGCCCTTACAAAAGCAAACATTCATTGAAACCGTTACAGTCAATCGAATTTTCGGTATCAAGAGATCCCACAAAACTCCACCACACTACACACACTTTTCTGTTGAAAAATCGCAACATGACAATACTTTCTATTTTTAAAAAAATTAAAAAAATGTAGGCGCTAAAGTTCAAAAATTTCAAATCCCAATCCGGAGAAATTCTTTTTAGACAGCCATTAGTAAGAAATATTTTTTAGACAACCACTAGTAAAATCGGTTCTTTCAGGGCTTGCACAGCGTGCTAAAAGTTCAATTTTTAGCACTAGTGCTAAACGTGAGACGATTTCCAAGTGTTCAAATAAAGCTGTGAATGCGACAAAGAAAACAAAATACTTTCCTTTGACCACATGAGTTACTACTGAACTTAATGTATCTTTAAGTGATTTATGTTCTTGAACTACAAGAAACTGAGTTTGTAAGACTTTCTAAAAAACATAGGGTATGACTCACGTGGTAAAAGTGATTTTGATTTGTTCGTAGGATTGCACTACCCGTCCTATCGGCCTCGTGTCGCAACTTTTCCTACTCGCAAAATAAAATGTCAGTTTTACCTATCGTATCATACAAAACAATTGTGGGTTACAAACACTCGCAGAGGCATGCGTTGGATCATTGAGACGATCGCCAAGCGCACTAACTCATCGCTGACTGCGATAACATAACCTATCGAGTTCAAATATTTGCGCACCGGTTCAACTAGTATTATATGATTACATAACCGTTACAAATAATACCAAAATGAATACGGTGTTGTAGCACCACTAGTATTTATCCAGAAGAATTTTAAGCATGGTTTCCATGAAAATCTGAAATGCGTATTACAAACAATACAAGTGGGATTACAGTGGTGTAGCGTATTGGGAACGGTAGGGGCGGCATGTCAAAATATCTTGTAAAAAGTTGAACCATTGCATTTCATATTTTTCTCGCAACTACAATTCGGACTGATTGAAATGAGCACGGAATATTTCATTAAGTACCTCTTCTGAGACTTCTTTAAGTTAATGTATAATGATTATTATATTGTAAAACATATATACATGACTTTTATTTGTATCCTGCACAATACACAATATTAATGATTGTTCTTGTCAAAATTCTTTAGAATTACTGTATATTTAAGTCTTTTAAATTGAAATAACTATGGAAGGGCGGCTTAGGCGAAATTTTCTTCCGCCCTGGGTGGCTGACACACACACTACACTACTGTGTGAAGAACAATCTGCCCCTTACTGAAATTTCCAATGCGACCCCGGCCTCAAAGGTTGAAGACCTCGCATCAAGAGCGCCCACTCCGCTAGCTACACAGAAACGCTTGAGCATCGCGTCGCGACAAAGAACGAGTCTGAAGTCTGCATTATGGCAACTCGCACAGCACGAGTGAAAAGATGATGACGGAGCCAGTTGAAAATGTCCCTAGTTAAATAAACAATGATGCACTCCAGATCTGCTGGTATACTGCCTTTCCTATGAAGACTGATGATAAATAATTAATTTCAAAACTGCCAAAAGAGGATCATTCCCATCTTAGACTGAAACTGTGAAAACTTGTAATAGCACGGAGACAAGAAAACGGACACTTCTGAACACTCAATTTTCTACACTACTGTTTTAACCTGACCGGAGCCGTTTATTTTGAGATTCTAAAGACTAAGTGTTTTCTTCAATTTATAATCAGCAATGTCTGTACCTTCCTGAAATTTTCGCTAGTTCAAATAGATAATTTTCTATATACAGGTATTTCTTCACTCAATGAAAGACCATTTTTGAGAAGTCTCACTTTTCTTGCGCATCAACGAAATAGAATCGTACAAAAACAAACACTCAAATTTATTTATCAATGAAAATTTAAAACGCTTAATTTTTGGCATCAGAACATTCCCTCCGGTAATTTCACCCACAGCATACACTCACCCCCCTTCCCACAGCATGTAATAACTTAGTGGCACAGACGCTATTTTGATAATTCGAGCTTTAATTAATAATAATAATAATAATAATAATAATAATAATAATAATAATAATAATAATAAGAAGAAGAAGAAGAAGAAGAAGAAGAAGATGATGATGATGATGATGATGATGAAGACGAAGACGAAAAAGAAGAAGAAAGATGAAAACGGATAATGATTCACATCATTAGAGCCTGTTTCATGATCATCAAATATGAAAACGAAAGGGCAATCTTGGTTTCACAGATTGACAGGCGATCTCTTCCTTGTACTCAAGAGAAAAACCGAATGGCTCTTTCTTGTTTTCAAGAGGAGAATCGGGATGAAATCGGGCCATGCCTTTTTGGGGTGCTAGATTGAAGGCTTAGAAAAAGTTGACCGCTTGGTACAATCGGGATGCGTCCCGCGAGCCCGCTTCGCAAACCGTTCCAATAGCTCACGTCGCGTCGTGTTTGGGAGGGGAGAAGACTGAGAGAGTGAAAAGACGCTGAGCCTTTCATTCATTGTTCCCGTCTGCGCCGCGTCAGCGAGCTGCGAACAGAATGCTAACGGACACCGCACAGTAGACCGAAGCGGCAGGTCACAACTAGCGTAGCCCAACTTCTGCCGTCTTCAAAGGACGCATCAACTGCTAAAGTCATTAGTTCCCCAAGTATAGTGCATGTTTTTGCTCGGGAGATGGCAATGATCTTTCCCCGCCGGATGGTGTGATCCGGCGCCGACCTACCGTCAGCTAGCAGGGTTTTCTCCAACCAGGTATTTCCCACCACCGGGGCACTGCCCCTGCCGAGACGAGCTCTAAGCTCCCGACCGGTCTCCCGGCATGTGTGGTAGTGTAGTGCATGTTAGTACGTAAGTAAGGGGTGGGATAGGACAAGGAATGGGAATGAAAGATAGCGCGCTGTCCTTGACTCGTTTCCTATGGTACTGCTCCGGCATTCGCCTGATGTTGATCGGAAAAACAACGGAAAACTACCAATCAGAGCAACCGGCCGCTAGAATTCTCCTCCAGAGAGCAGATGAATTCGGCTTAGCTATCTAGCTAGGGTCGAAAATCCTGCCACCGTCGGGACTCAAACCAAGGACCTCCTGGTAAGAGGCACTGCATTGTCATCAGTTGATTCCCTGAGACACCTCTCTAGGTCCCATCATTAACAAAGACCTGCTATTACACCATATACTTTCTCTTATTAAAGGTGACGGTTGCGTAATATCATAGTACTAGTTGAATGTGACGTTGCTGACGCTTTAAACTGTTTTCAAAATATTTTCATATGATAAACATTTCTATTACACAAGTTCTAAATAAAAAGAAATTTTAAACATATAGTTGTTTGGTTCTTTCATCATCGGGCGTAGTACATAAAAATTACGTATTAAGAATTAAAATTAAATAATAAAAAATTCAAAAACATTTGTGGTCGCAACTCTTCTTGTAGGGTATTCTTTTGGGGCTACGGTCACTACCCACCCTTAAATAGTGTTGGAGAACTTAATTCGAATGCTCCCAGACGAGTTATTCTGAATTTCCTAGAATCTTCTGGACGGATCCGTAAACGAATCATTAATTCCCACCAGGCGACCGAGGTGCTTTGAGTAAAGCTTAGAACACAACTCGAAACAGTCGCGGGACTTTGTATGGGGACAGTTGCGAGACACTGTCTCTACACTGTTGGGATACTATGTCCCGCGTTCACACCAAGAGTCAGTTCACTTCTCGATTCCAACCCTTGCACTAAAAACTTTAAAGGTTGATAACCAAAACAGTTTAATTTTTCGGGGGAAGAGAAAAGGGTCTTTTTTGCATTCCGTAAGTTTTTTGTGCTTTCGCTTAAATTGTGATTTAATGTTGAGGATCTTTTCTCCATCTCATGAATTGACATACTGTATTTTTCATAGACAGAGACTCCATTGATTCCATCTTTTCGTCTCTGTTTTTATATTGGACACTTTATATCACAAAGACAAGGGACGGTGTATATATCCTCAATAATTGTTTGAGTAGTTTCCATCGCAAAACAACAGAACTCAAAATACAATAACATCATACGGCGGGTATCTGCAGACTGGAATCGGCATGTTCCGGGACTTGGTTTCACGACACGTACAGACTACATCATGTCGTGCATTTGTATCGTGTATCCCATTTCGAATGGGAGACCTGCGACTTGCAAATTTTGTATCGCGACACGTCCAAATTCAGAAAAAATGTGGCGGGACATCCCTGGGACTTGCCGCGATACAAGTGTTCCGCGACTTTGTCGCCAGGTGTGTACGAGGCTTAACCTCTTTGGTGTTAGGATGGAAAGGGGTCTAACGTGAGGGACGGACGGACAGACGAAGTTACTCGAATATTATGTAAGGTTTGCAACTTCTATCCTGGTAGCACTCCAGCCGTCTCTTGAAAAAATGTCTAAGTGAACGAAGCGCAAGAGTTACGAGAAAAATTGTTTTATTGAAATGTTACATGTTCAAATGATTTTTTCCCTCCCAATGGTTTTAATATACTGTGCTCTATTCTTACAAAAATGTTAAAGAAAAAATATATACATCCCAGCTGGAATTCGAATCCAAGTGCTCCGAATGAAAGTAAGCCGCCACTCTAACCCGACACCTTAACTCGCGATAAAAGAACATTTTCTTTGCAGTAATAAATTCTTAAAATTGCGATGATTCCAACGCACAATTTATTACTCAAAATTACGAGAAAAACACTAAAATATTTTTATATAAATAAATTAATTTAATTACATTGTATTAAATAGATTGCATTTTAAAATCAAAAGTTTAACTTTTGCAATTTTTCACATTTCAGATGTTTTAACGAATGTCGGACCTGCAGTGGACATAAACGCACTTTGCTCTAATCGAGCAAGAAATGTGAAGAAATATTGGACCAATTTTTAAAAATACCTTGTTACGATATTTTTGGTTACTTGTCTCGATTTTGGCTCATAATTCTATAGTGTTTGGTGAGAACTCGTTATTTCCAGAATATGTTTTTTAAAACTGAAAGCATCACTATCTTTTTTCATTCTCTTTTGTTTAGTACAATCATGAGATCTCCAACAGCATCGCAGACGTTTTTACAGAACTGGTTGAAACCTGTTCTCTGTCAATTTTTTGTAATAAATTTTGTCAGAATATGACATGTGTACTTATCATGTGCTGATCTAACCATTTTCTAAATAGTATGATTTGTATGAAGACAATGGTATGGAATTATCGTGTTTCGATCAAAAACCAGTTAAATAAAAATTATGCATGAATTATCTCTTGAATAATGGCAGAACTGTATCAATTAATTGGAACAATATTTTCTGGTTGTAATTCACCAAGAAATTGGGAAACGTTCAATTTAAAGGTTCACTAAGAGATGAGAGACTGTTCAGTACATACGATGTACGCAGAAGACTATTGAATAAAAATAACTTACGTTTACCTCTTGCATTGCTTATGAGTGGGGGAGAACATTAAGTTATAAGTGTGATCTCGTCGGTAAGTGTAATGGCAACACAATCGTCTTCCCCTCCCAACCTTATATATTCATTCTCGTCTTCAGACATCCAGTCTTTAATGGCATGGTGCCAATTCTAAGCCCACTCTTACCTTGGTCAAGGTAACCAACAACCTCCGTCCACTAACCACTTTGGTAGTGAGGGAAATCTGAATGTCATTTGAAATAAGGAATTCTGTCCTTTTATCTGTGAATGTCTTTTTATCACATTACTTCTTGCTTACATGTATACAACCCCATTCAATTTTCATAATTTTTCCTTGTCAGAACTAATCCTGGGAACAACTAAACATATTTCGATGGGAATTCCACTAAAAAAAAAGCACATTTTTACAGCAAAATTTAAGCTAGTTTTTTTAAAATAAAATGTGTTTGTGATTTAAAAATAACTTATTATAAGTTCATAGCCATAAAACCTCATAAATTTGCTACGTCTACGCTTGATAGAGAATTACCACTAGTAATTCTCAAACGGATTTAAGAAGAAAAACGGAAGTTCATAAAAAACCTTGCTTAATAAAGTCACCAGATACAAATGCAAGGCACCAGGTGCAATACGTGTTATCTGTTTCCTTAAAATTCTGTTCAATATCCTTTGGCGTTGATCAATTTCCACCTTCCCTGATCCTTACTGCCCCCTTTATCCGTTACCGTCTCGTCCGGCACCGCTCCGCTCCGTCTCGCCCCGCCCCGCCCCGCCCCATCCGCAAACATATTTGCCCATCTACGAAATAAAAGATAGTTACTTTAGTCATATTGGCTTTGAAAAATGTACTACTTCAGTTTTCTTTAGTACTTTAGTCTTTTTGTCTTTGACAAAATTGTATAAAAACAACGGCTTCCGTTTAATAACAACTAGCCTCTTGGAGAAAAGGGTAAAAAAACACACTGAATAACAACTATATGAAGCTTAACTAATTTTTAACAAAAAAGGAACTAATATACTAAAAGTAAAGGAAGTTCAGCCATTATTCCCCCTTGATCTTTCCGGGGTTAAGAAGTTTCGGGTCTCCGTCAGTCGGTTTCTCCTCCCACATCGCTACCTCGCGTATTGACTTGTGTGTTCGCCGCGTGCGGCGTCGTTTGGGCCGGCAGGCGGCGCGGCAGCGGCGGACGTCCGGCCGGCCGCCGGCAGTCGGTGGGCGGGTGGGCGGCCTTGCCAGGCGCTCCCCAAGGAGCCAACTCTGCCCCCCTCCCCCTCTTCCTTGGGTTTCGAGCGCAGGCGGAACGCGGACGCGGAAGCCCTGCCGCTATTCGGCTGTTCCTCCGCGCGCGCATGCGCACAAGAGGCCGCGCTGGCGATACGAGAGCCATCGCAATTCGGTCGCACTGGCCACGATTGCCTCTATTTACTTAGCGCTTAAAATGGTTAAAATTGTTTTTCGTTCATAACGAAGTGGTTGTTTGGTTGAAATTTGGTCAGGGTTGAAATTTTTGCCGAGACTGCACTGTATCTCGATTGCGGCAAAATATTCAGCCTCAACAATGAAAAACACCCAATTCGCGCGCTTAATATGAATATTTTTATACAACATAAAAATTACAATATTCGAAAATAAGTTGTAATTTTATATTAGAATAAAGTGTTTGATATCTCGGGCAATAACAGAATGGCCATGAATGAGGAAGCTTTACAAAGGGATACATCCATTTATTTCGATATATTTCCATATTTGAAGAACTTTTTACGGCAACTTAACAGTTGACTTGACAACCATCTTTTTTAAATGAATATTAAAAAATGACGTACTTCACGTGTCGACAGCAATGCACAGAACCCGCCTTTTTATATTTGTAGAAAATGCGACTGAGTGAATGTGTAAAAACGCAATTATTCGTGCCTTAAACGTCAAATATGACAATGTTGCCGCAAGATGTCGTTTTATGAACAATTTCTTGTAACGATAAAGGTCGTTTATAATTCTGGAATAAAAAAGGGTTTATTACACTATTATTGCAGACGGTCGTAGGTAATCACGTGACAGTGCTGTAAAATCAGCTCTGTTGTTAGTTTACCCATGCCAATAGTTTTATATTACAAGAGCGAAACTTTCTAACTTTCAACTGTTACCAACCACGGTCGGTGACACTTTTATTTTTTATTTTGGATTTTTCTGGATTTTAGAGAATATGATTCGTCATTATTTTGTCCATGGCCAACTGTGACATTGTTAGTCAATAGTTGTCGTGGATAGCGTGTGTCTACATCAGCAATTGACATCATATATCTTGAAGAAAACAATAGCAAATTACATTTAAAAAAATACAAGATCCTAGTACAAGGGAGGGGTAGATTTTCCGGAATTCGAGAAAACAACTTACAATTCCTCCTACCCTTCACTTACGTTTTTATACTGTTATTTATGACAGATTAGACAGATAGGTGGATAGGTAGATACAGATAGATAAAACTAGTGGTCTTACAAACTGGCACAGACTTTCTAGTATAGTTTCCTGCTCACGTCCATTCGTCGGGGTTCAGACGTTCGGGGCTAGCTCTGTGGCTTCGCCTCATCCTCTTCGCAGCTGCAATCTATTGGTGCCTAAAACACCTATAAGGTCTCCTCACGGTCTCTATCGCTCCTCTGATGATTCCCAAAGAAAAGTATCTTCATACTCCCTGAATATCGCATAGATCTTGGCATTGTATCTTTACATACTTGCTCATTGTAGGACCCATCATGGTTCCATTGTACTCGGTATAGACATCAAGTTTCTCAACTTCACAGTTTCCAGTCAGGCCAAAAAAATCCTTCATTTCTCTAATAAGTACTAAGTTTACATGGAGTATTACGTCTGAGAGAAAGTAAAATATGGTACCGTTCTCGATAAAATCTCGTTTACGCAAACTTATAGCAACGATTTCTTTAAAACTTACGTGAAAATTACACATATCTTGAAAAAGAGTCCATGACATCACTTAAAGATTTAATTTTCAAGAACAGATTTCATTGAGAACAAAATGTCTATGTTTAATGATGTTGTGATCTGGGCTGCCCGGCTAACGCCGCGTGGAAGGCTGAGGCGCCGACGTTTCGACCGACATGTCGCGGTCCTCTTCAGGGCTGTACTGCGGTGATTTACGACATGCGAACGGACGCTATGATTTACTTACATTTCTATATAAACGATATTTTGTGTACCGGTTTGACTTAAAAAAGGCTACCATTTTCATTATTGTTTTTATTATTTCGGGCCCCAAATACCTTGATGGAAATGTCTTTCGGAATATAACTCTTTTCCAATAGAATTCTCCAGTATGGAGATTTCTCAGAAAAAATGCAGCAGTTTTTTTTATTAAGCAAAATTGGTTCAAACCGTTAGTGATACTTTGAAAAATTCTGTGATAAACATATTAAATATCGAAATAGTTTAAATTTTAACAAGAGATATTTAAAAAATACATTTGTGTAATTTTTTAAAATCAAAATAATTCGTCAATGCTATTCAGTGAATTTAGTATTATTCTACCAAAAGTTAAAAGAAAAGCATTGAAACAGTTTTTCAGAAAACCTTGTTTTTTAATATTGCCCATATTTCACCTAAAATTACGCTAAAACTACTAATATATTCAAATAAGGTAGAACTAATTGTCGAGAGCAAATTTCAATTGAAGAACAAACTTCTATCCTCAATAATTTGATTGTACGAGGCTGTTCAAAAAATGTCAAACTTTTGCATTTATTGAAAATGCAGGTTAACAGTGGAAATCGGATATGTGCCATCTATCTAAATAAATTTAGAGAAAAATTTTGAACCAATTTTTTAGAAAATTATAAAGGTCACACGGGCTTCATGTGAAGTACCCTCAAAATTTGAAGAACTATTTTGAAAATCATAGACTTTCAAGGCCGGCCAGATTGATCAAGAAATATTAATTCTTGAAAAAATCCTACGAATTGTTAACTGTTCACTGTTAAATATTATTCAAAAAAGGACGGGCAGAAATCGGACGGACGTTTTGAAAGAAAAAATGAAAGAAAGAAACAAAGAAACAAACAAAGAAACAAACAAAGAAACGAACAAATAAAGACACAAACAAACAAAGACACAAACAAAAACAAAGAAACAAACAAAGAAACAAACAAACAGAGAAACAAATAAAGAAACAAACAAACAAAGAAACAAACAAAGACACAAACAAAAACAAAGAAACAAACAAAGAAACAAACGAAGGAAAGAAAAAAGGAAAGAAGGAAGGAAAGAAAGAAAGAAAGAAAGAAAGAAAGAAAGAAAGAAAGAAAGAAAGAAAGAAAGAAAGAAAGAAAGAAAGAAAGAAGGAAAGAAAGAAAGAAAGAAAGAAGAGAAGAAGAAAGAAAGAAAGGAGAAGAAAGAAGAAGAAAGAAAGAAAGAAAGAAAGAAAGAAAGAAAGAAAGAAAGAAAAAGAAAATAAAGAAAGAAAAGAAAGAAAAGAAAGAAAAAGAAAGAAAGAAAAAGAAAGAAAGAAAGAAAGAAAGAAAGAAAGAAAGAAAGAAAGAAAGCAGTAGGCAGAAGAAAGAAAGAAAGAAAGAAAGAAAGAAAGAAAGAAAGAAAGAAAGAAAGAAAGAAAGAAAGAAAGAAAGAAAGAAAGAAAGAAAGAAAGAAAGAAAGAAAGAAAGAAAGAAAGAAAGAAAGAAAGAAAGAAAGAAAGAAAGAAAGAAAGAAAGAAAGAAAGAAAGAAAGAAAGAAAGAAAGAAAAGAAAGAAAGAAAGAAAGAAAGAAAGAAAGAAAGAAAGAAAGAAAGAAAGAAAGAAAGAAAGAAAGAAAGAAAGAAAGAAAGAAAGAAAGAAAGAAAGAAAGAAAGAAAGAAAGAAAGAAAGAAAGAAAGAAAGAAAGAAAGAAAAAGGCCTACTCAGTGTTACAGAAAGTACTTCACAACATGTTAAAAAGCTAGGAAAATCTTCATTGCATTACATGGGAGCCACATTTTGAAAAAAAACAAAAACACACTTTTTGCCGCAGTTACAGAACTTTCTCTTTATGCTCACAAACACTTTTATACCTCCTTATAAGTACATGTACAGAAAAGTAAAAATTAAAGATATTTGCATTCACTTAATTTAAAATCAGGATTAAAAGAAAACCGGCTAGTAATTGCAAAAATAAATTAACTAACTCATTCATTGGTAATATTTTATATTTTGGTTAATAGAAATGAAGGGTTAATTGTTAATAGAAATGAAGGAATAGATAGAAATGAAATTAATGGTTAATATAAATGAAGCATTCAGGCATGAACAATGATATATTGAACATTTCTCACTTAGAAAAATGCAATATGATACCACTATAATATGAAGAGAACTGCACATACGCAGAAAATGTATTATCATAAGTAATATCACAGCACTTCCAGTGATATTTAGTGTGATTACTTCACTCATTAAGACATTATATGAATCAAATGGATAATTAAAATCACAGGAATAACGAAAAAGACAAATATTACTCAAAATTGCTACTGGAATATGTGAAACTTTCATTCAGCTCCGAGTTATCACTGCCTCCTGGAATAACTTATAATCAAGTAAAATATGAATAATAGTTTAATGCAGAAAATTATTTCAAATATATTTCAATTTTATGGTAATAAAACTTTTAATAAACAATTATAACAAAGCTACTTAAAGGAATATTTATAAAAAAAACAATTACTAAAGTTGAAGTAAGTTGAGTTTTCCATATTACGTGAAAGTATTTGAAAGGGAAGATGTAAAAGCTGAATTAGCAGCAAAATTCTTCAATTTCGAATGGATAGAACACATGTGTGTACTCTTTAAAGAATGTTTCTGAATAATTTTGGCTGTAACCTTCTACATAGTTTTGATAGCATATTCTTTGTACTCTTCACCATCTTAATCTTCACATATTAATTGCCCAAAATATGTGTAATTTCTTCACTTGTGGTTTGTGCTGTCCATTTGTATTTTCTCTCTTTACAAAATTGTTGAAATTGCTTCCACACACTTTCTCTGTTTCTTTTGCTGTTTTTTGGCACAGTATCTTTAATAAGAGATTTGATTTCAGAGTTTTAAATATTACCAAAACATTTCAATATTATATTGATGCTCACAAGCTCTCATGGATCTAAAACAATTGCTATTTTTATCTTAAAAAGGTAAACAAAGTGATTACAGCGGAATGGACAAAGTAAACAAAGTGATAATCATAAGGCGATAAACATCTGTGATTGGTTTAATTTGAACAGACTCTTGCTTAGTTTTGGTTACTTACAACATGGACAGAAATGAGTGAAATACGTAGTCATTATAATTAGTTGTCTGTTCTTTAAAACACTTACTATATAAAGTGAATCCCCCTCCTCTACAAACATTAATGGTACACAATTTGGACTAAGATATCAGGTAACATTATTTTCTCCTGAATATATGAAATGGCAAAAGTATTACAGAATTCTATTTTTATAACTCATATCAATTAAAGTTCGTATTCATCAAATTCACACTCAACCTCTTATTATGTTAACATGTTACACAATGTAATCTAAAATTAAAATGTAAATTAATTTTTTACTAATTTTAGTACTGGCAAAGACATCATCCTTTCTGCAAAACATTTCCATGAAGAGGAACATTAAAATTATTAACATAATTTTTAGATCTACTTAATGAAGGAGCTATAAATAATTAATGAAATGAATGTTGAAAATAAGTGAAGCACACTGTCTCTGTTTGGAATGGTCAATTATTTGACAGAAAACACATGTGGTGCCAGTTCTACTCATATTCATTCTTCCTTAGTAAAACCTTAAGTATGGTTTCTAAGGAGCATAGATATGTGCATGGTGGAGGAGGCAGGGGGATCACAGCCCCCTGAATATTTTGAATCTGGTCCCAAAGCCCTGTGTATTAGAACATTTTACTTCTGTAAATAAGTTCAATCCCTGATTTTCTCTCTTTCTAAGCTGATACTTTGGAGAATATATCAATGACATTTACAGAAGCTCTCTAATGCATGTGACAATCCTGTAAATGGGACCACATAAAAAGCACATATTTATTAATAGTATCATTAAACTTATAATTTCATTCTCCTTGTAGTATGTATCATTTATTTACTAGTAAAATATCACGTGCAAATAAAAATGTTCAATGGAAAAGGGAGCCTGGATGGATCCAGAAATGTAGTTGTTACCACATATACTTCTTATGTTTAAGGTTGCACATGCATCCTTATGAGGCAAATTGTGCATTTGTTTAATGTTTAAATCAGTCTGGCATGAGTTACTGTGATATCTACACAGAGAAAAACAAGGTACAAAAGATTGATTTGATAAATAAAAATTTGGTATACACAGACAATCACTGATATTTTCAACCTCCAGTTTAAGACTTATAGTATGGCTTAAATACAAACTGTTTGTAAGGAAATGTACTGTAACAAAAATAGAATAAATTAGTTCCAAAGATCAATTTTTCTGGAAATTATTTGTATTAAAGGAGGCATCAATTTCAATGAAAAATAAATCAATTTTATATTGAAAATGACAGAAATTATTTTCATGTTGATCAAATCTGCATATAGGCATTGAATTTTTAAGACATTAACAGAAAAAATTGTTTTAGTTAAAAATATAATTTAAACAAATGTTAAAAATTAATTTTTAATTTAAATTTTAATTGAGAGTTCTGGCAATTTGTTGCTAAATAATGTAGCAAATAAATGTGAATTTCAAGTAATTCTTAAATTATTTCTTCCCATATACAAGTCATTATGAAAAGAAACAAAACTGTCTATGTGACAAGAAAGCTTCATTCTCACAACAAAGGGTAGAAATCAAAGAACATCTGACACATTTGCAATCACAACATCAAATAAAAATTATTTATCACAAGCCTTCAATGAAATTCCAATTTTCTGTATAGCATTGAAATTCAGAAGATGAGAACAATAACAGTATTAGTTGAAAAGCTGCTTTTATGAAAAATAAGAGACGATACATAAATTTGTAAAAAAAAAATTAACTTTAAAATGAAATTTTCTTCTAGCTTGATAATAGGTCATGTTCTACAATATGTCATGATTTTATAATACTTTGAAATTGTTATTTCTAAATAAGCAAAAATATTTAAAATATTAATACTCTCACCCATGCTGTTCTTGCATAAAAAAATTCTGTTTGTCTAGTTATTTTCAAACGAGAATTTGAAAATTCAATGTAATATAACATAGAAATTTGAAAAAAGGATTAAAACATTTCTTGTCACACTTTATTTTCTGATTGGGGTTAACATTTTTCAACACGAATGTCATTTTCTGCATAGATCAAAATATGGTGAAACCATTGTGTAATTTCAGGGACTTTTATTCAAAGACAGAACATGTCTTCTTCAAAGATGCTAGAAATGAATTGTAAATTTTCTAATTCTGAGAATTCTTTCACCATATATTTAAAAATCAATACTGAAAGGAGTGATACACTGGAGTATAAGTCTGAGAATAAAATAACTCACCTCCGACTGAAATGCAGTCATGGATAGCAAACTTGAATACTTTGGCATACGGGACTCACTGAAACCTGTTTCAAACCTGACGACCAATTTCTAATTAAATGATTGACCATAAGTACTTCAAATGGTGAAAGATTTTAACTCACTTCCTTCAGGTTGGATGAATGTTGATTTGGAACTTTTATATTTTCTGCTCCTTTTATCAGAATATCACAAAGTCCAAAGTTTCTATCATACTGATTGCTCCCGGTTTGTTTCTAATTCAACTATAAACTGAAGAGTTCTTTTAATGCAATCCTTTCTTTGCAACCAGTATTAGGCACTTGAGTCTTTAGTTACACCCTGTCATCTAGATAGTAAACATATTAGCATATGCATGAGAGGGGCCAGGAAGGCCATGACCCTCTGAAAATTTTGATTCCCCCCCCCCCCCCATAAATATCTCATATCCCTAATAAAAATAACATATGGAACATATGTACATTTTAAAACTTTTATTGATAATAAACAGTCTTTGTTTGATAAACCTTTATTGATAATAAACAGTGTCAGTTTATTGATACGAAACATATCTTTTTGTTACAGTGTCTGTCAAGATGATTTTAAATTTTAGATCTTGAGAGGTAAAAATATCAAAAAGTTATTAAAGGCTAACTCTACAACAATTTGTTTACAGTTATCTTCAGAACCAGCATTATCTGTATTTAAATACATTATTCATGAAGTCGTTGATAATGCAAAATTTAATTTTCAACATCTAGAAGTAATACAAAACAGGTACTTAAAAAAGAATTTAAAAGCCTCTTGGTTTATTTGAAATAATCAAATTTTAGAAGAACTAAGCATTGTTCCTTTAAAAACTTTAATTAATATTCTCTCTATTAAATTCTTCTCCTTTCTCTCTGCTTGTCCTGCTCACATTTTCAGTCTTGTTAAATTAGCTAACCCTTATCCACATATTTGTTCACATTTTGCCAAAGACTTATTACAACCTCCATAATTAGCTCTTCCTTTCTCCTTAAAAAAACAACAACAACGAATTATACTTCTTAAAAATTGTAAAATTTATTATTCCCTTGAAATGTTCTGCTTATATCCAATGATTCAATTTATAATTATTCAAACTTATTATGTGTTGTAGAAAAGAATGAAATCTGAGGTTACTTCTGTAAGTTTTCCCTCACAAGCTCGAATTGTTATTATATTTACTTCAACCCCTTGAAAGATAATGTATTATTGAACAAGGATAAATAAATTACTTTAAAAAAATCTTTACCATCCAGCATACTACGGTGTTGTGGAGTCCATCATATTGTTATTGTATCTATGCACGAGTATTATAACCATATTGTCTCAAGAAAATTCAGTTTTACTTATAATAATAATATAATATATTTGTCACATAAATACAGCATAAGCCATGTATGATAAGTCAGGACATTATATGATCATACAATGTACAACGCAAATATTTCAAATATTAAATACAATACAGGAAAGCTTTCAGTTTATTTTTGAATGTGTGTATTGAGTTTAAGCTTTTAAATTCACCAGGGAGTTTGTTATATAGTGTGATGCCTTCAAAAAGGGTACTTTTTTGAAAGAGTGGGGTTTCACAGTGTGGGACATGCAGATTCCTGTTTTGTCTAGTATTATAGTTATGAACATCAGTATTTAGAGTAGCAGAGTCCTTGTTTTCCATAAGCATCTTCTTTGTGAAGATTAATATTTCAAATATTGTATATGCATGGGAGTGGTAGGATTTGTAATTTCTTGAAAAGTGGTTTGCAGGACTCATGTTTGTGAGTGTTTGTCATTGTTCTCAGAATTCTTTTTTGGATGATAAAAGTGTGAATACTTTCTGGGGAGTTTCCCCAGAATATGATTCCGTATTTTAGATGCGAGTGGACATTTGCAAAATACACTGTTCGTAGTGTATCCAAGTTTGAATTTGACTTAAGGATGTAGATGGCATAGCATGACTTGGTAAGCTTGTTGTTTAGATCTGTGATGTGGGAGTTCCATTTTAAATTGTCTTGAATTGTCAATCCAAGGAAAGTTGTTTTTTGGGCTATTTTTACAGGCATGTGTTTTATCATTCTTAGTTGTAAAAATCAATAATAGTTGCGTTGAAGTGGTGAACTCATTGTCTCACTATTTTTATAACAACAACAATGTAAAAAAAAAATTAAAAATTCAAATTTCTTGCAAAAAATACAGCATCTGTATGCCAAACATTACAAAATTGTTTGCATATTTTGAATGTACTATGTTTTTTCAAATATTTAAATTTTTATTGTTGAAATAATGTTTTTGAAAGTGTTAATTTCAGTTCCCAAAAAATAAGAAATTCGTTACATTGAAAGCATTTCAACAACATTGTATTTTATTACCTTTAAGAAATCACATTAAATGTACTACATAAAAAACCGAATGAAATGTGTGAAACATTTCTTAAATTTTACAAATATATTAGAAGTTGAAAATTGTACATTGTGTACTTACATTGCAATGGGCAAATCAAGGGGAAAAATATGAAAGAAAAATTGAACATGTCATACGCAGTTTGACACGTCATACGCAGTTTGAACTGTTTTTTGACGTAAAATAAATTTAAAAAAAAAAAGAATCTACCCTTTAAATGTGACTAAATTGGATTCGATTCCCTTATAGAAAACCCCTAAAATACATCAAACATCCAAAAGTGGTTGAAAAAAGCTACAAATAAAAATGAAAGAAACTATCTAAAAAAATCTGGCAAAAGCAGTGTCAATCCCTTTTGAATTGCCAAAATATACATTTCAAAAAGTTTAAAATAAACTGAAAATTGTTGTACAGGTAAAATGTCTTATGTAGACAAAAAACATTAATGGATAAGGGGGCCCAGAAATGTAATTGGCATTTCCCATGATTTAGGCTGTCCATGTCTATGTAATACAGAATTGAAACCTTGAGCTCAAAGAACCCAGGCCTCAAACTTTTAGAAAAACAGATCTCAGCAAATTCCGTTTAAAACATCTAATGCTATTATTCTACACAGTTCTTCAATTAACAAACAAAACATGCGCAAAAAAATTACCAATGTTATTCAATGACAACTGTTGTTGTCTTTATATTTTAGAGCACATGTGCAGCACATTCTTATAATATATGAAACATTTCTCATTTCTTAATTTCTTCTTGTTGTTTTTTAATCACTAATGATGATAGCGACAGTTCAGAAGCAACAGCACAGCTTACTATAGCACTTTTACTATACTTGTTTTATATGTGCTCCATTAGTTTCAATTAAACACAGTCTTAATAAAAAACTTAGAGGCAGTTTATTTACCAAAATAGGTTTATCAGTTTATTTTTTAATAAATATTTTATGTTTAATTTTGGATCTCTAAGGGTTGATTACTTTTGTGATTTTTCTTTCCTTTTTGTCACATATTGTCAAGTGCACTCATATTATTTCTAATTATTAATTGAAATTATTAATTGATAGCAGCTGGAAAGAGGGTAGGTAAAGCTGAAAAGCTACCCCAGACTAAGAAGGTACGGAAACTAACTAATATGAGAAAGTGTAATTATGTGATGTCACCAAGACGAACATGTGTGAAGAAATAGGTTCTACGACTGAAAAAAAAAAAGTCACTGAAATTCCTTAATGATTTGAACTTTCAAGTCTCTTTGAACATTGCTAATGAAATTCTCTGAATGAAAAGAGAAATGAAAAGTTTCTTGTCAAATAATAAATAAATAAAAAGCTTTTTTGTCTAATTTATGAATGAATCTTTATAATATGAAGAATATTTTTCGTTATTTTACGTTTTCATTTTTTATATTACTGCAGTGTATATTAGTGCTCTAAAATAGAATTATTATATACAAAATTATATATTATATTATATAAAAATATTAAAAGATTTCATATTATCATA
>BLKR01015950.1:0-43047 GCA_011170035.1 Teleogryllus occipitalis
GGTTATGTTTCAAACTTTTCACAGAAACAATGTTGTCAATACTTACTTTTGTGTTTTTATTAGTAACGAAATGATCCCGATGATTAGCAGAGATCCATTTCGGAAGAAATGGATCGCCTTCAGGAAATTGAAGTATACCAACATGTGGTTAGTTTCTATCGTAATTCCCTGTACAATTTGGTACACTTCACTTGTAAACCATTGCAAAACATTCAATAAACTGTTGCTTAATGTAGGTATAAAACAATTTTCATAGATATGAAGCAACAGTTAACTCACAGGTGTTGCTACGAGAGCAAATCTTGATGTAATGATGATACAAAAACAGAAATAAACCTCGTCGGCCGGTGCAATCCACGGTGTAAACCAAAAAACATACTACTCGCGCAACTTTTCTTGAACGATGACCTTGCTTCCCCCTCTCTTGAGCAATAAACAGTTGAAGGCAAAAGCTCGCAGCGAGCACTGATGACAACATTACAAGCATTAAAACTTCGTTGACGCGAAACATGAACTGCGTTGACAGAAGCTAGTCAAGGCTAGATGCTTTCATAATAAAGAACTTCTGTTCAGGTTTACTATCTATACCTAAAGAAATGGCTGAGGCAGGTCCAGGTCCTCCAAGGGAGGCACCTAAAACTCCTATGTAGTGTCCCTGCTGTTGCCTACCCAGAGCGATGACCTGGCCGCACACGTTGACTTCGATTTTTCAGAGTTTGGCTTTACTGTAAATACTCTTACGGCCAACTTTGTAACTAATACACCCACTCCACCCGCATTTCCTCAATCCATCGTTCAAGAAAAGTTGCGCGAGTAGTATCTAAGCCTTCTAAGCGTGACGTCACACACAATGATGGCCTCCAGCGCCATGGCCTGATTATAGCTGGTGTTGCTCGAATGTATCTGCTGAAAAGATAACATATACGCACGATTATGTTCATTAGTTTTCAAATAAAATGAATATTAGTCTCAAACTCAAATGTGTTGAGAGCAATCAATAAATTATCACGAAAATACATTATTAGATATCCAAGGGAGCCAAACCATTTAGAGTAGGGATTATTCTTAAAATGTTGGTCAAATTGCAATTTTGGGAAGATAAAGGAAATGAGAATGGAGAAACAATTACAACTTCAATTATTTTTTTAGTATAACTTAACTAAACAATATGAAAATATGGTTCTTGGTAGTGATATGATGAGGGCGTTAACCCCTAAGCCATTGCCGTCTTAAGACTGGCAACCACGCAAGTTGTTTCATATCTCAGTAAATAGGAACGTACAACTGAATTAACAAGACGTTTGTCACTCAAACATGTGATTAGATCAAGAGGTGTGGTGAATAAAGAAGGGGCAACAGCCATTCAACTGTCACACAAATAAAAAACAATTTACTCTTAGAATGTCAAACAAACTCAAGTGTAACTCACTACCGAGAAAAAGCATTGTTGCGCGTGGTTTGAAAAGGGAAAAAAGTCATATGAAGTACATCCCAGCACTTGCTCATGTGTATTAGCATTTTTAGTTTTTCGCTACGAAGTAATGAAAAAGTTATGTAATGCTACGCGAAAAAACGGGAAATTTTCGGCAGAAAAACGTAGAATACATTACAGGGCCCTGGCAAAGAAAAAGAGGATTAATCCAGGTGCTAAATTTAGGGGGGAAATCCTCTAACACATGGTGTAGTGTATTATACCACAATGAACCATTTTTATTATGGAAATATCATTTTATTTGACATAAAATATAGGGATGTCAAAAGACGATCGCGAGGGGGTCGCTATGTGACAAATAAACAACCGGCGTTAAGGATCATTTTGGTTAGGTTGAAATGAGAGAGCAGAGGCGGGATAAGCATTGTTTTGGGAGACAAAAGAAAAAGATATAGGATTCGGATGCTTCCGAGTTTTTGGAAGAACATTCATTCGCTAGAGCAACAATTATGAACTTCGAACCCCAATTAACTGAGCTAGCACTACATAATTTTGGAAGGAGAGATATTTAAATTACGTAGGAATCATTAGGTTTCAAGTGTAACCTTTTCCTGTTTCAAAATGTTCCTTCAAGTGGAGCTTGTTTTTAAATAGAAAGTTGGGGCTTGTTTCAAAGGGCACCAGTCAACGTCGGACACGTTTCAGTAGCCATATACCATGTTTTGTTGGTCCTTAATGCCGAAAAATTGAATGACGGCAAAACGTGTCCCTCTGTCTGTCTGTCTATCCGTCCGTCTGTGAACAACGCTAGCGGCTGAACCGTTTAACCTATTTTCTCCAAAATTGATATTTCCCAATCGATCTGGCTAATGTCATGGGCCCTGTACTTTAAAACAGATATTTTAATTTTCGGAGCTCTTTAAATGACGTCCATGGAACATAGTCAATTTTTTAAAAATTGCTCCATGTTTTTGATTAAACGTTCTTATTGGATAGTGTGAATGACATTTAAGAGAATGGTGTATGCCTCATGTTCGTCGAAAACTCTCGATTTTCGAAAATTGCAAGAGTTCGACATTTTTGCGTAATCTTCCTACAACTAAAATATTAAAGATTTTTCCATTAATCATATCTGTTCCTAAAAGATAGATTTTGAAATAAAGTCATGTACAATTTTGGGAAAATTTGAGTACTTTTCACGTAATTTCACGTCAATATACGGGCGAGAAAGTACGTACTATTATAACGCCACTAGTTTTTAAATATATTTTTTGAATATATTTACATGATTGTGTTGTCAAAAAGCTTTTATTTCAATAAATACGATAAATAATATACAATGGATAAATTTTTACCGACATCAATGATAGCACATAAACTTTTCTCTAATTTTTTAGTTGAATCAAACATTAGAACGCGTCAGTACCGCCCCAGAGCTTAGATTGCACCAGGCGAGTGCAATCTGCAATCCGCAATCTGCAATCCGCGAGTGCAATCTGTAATCCGTGCGAGTGCAATCTGCGAGCACTTATGACGCGTGCCTAATGCTCTCTGTGAGAGCAGTGTCTTTCCGGCATCCGTTCTCATACGAAAATTATCACACGGGATTACTGGTTACTCTTTTTCATCAATTTTTCTATGATGACATTAATTTCAATGAGAATTGGATTTTTAACTTATTATAATTATAACAAACAAATTCCTAAGTACTTCCTAATTTAGGGCCTGAAGTCAAATAGTTGATCCGTAGCGAATCTGACGAAGCATTTAATTACTAATTTCCAATGAGCGCGGAAATTAAAGAAAACTATTCAACATCCGGCCGCGTGATGGATGTCTGTGATTTTGTTTGACACCCAGGAATTCGGGATAAAGCAGAAATAATGAAACAGTTTCGATTTTGAGTGAAAAATTTAAATATTTGATCGTGTTATATTATGTTACTCTGCATATTATCATACTGCACATACCCACTGAATTCCTTTAATCAGTGTGGCATTGCATAATACACAGCTGATGTCATGTGACAGTAAGTCTTCAGGAAAGAGGGCACAGACCATTAAATATTTTCTATTCACATGTTTCCTTTATGGGACATCTTTTTTGATATTCTTGTTAGTAAAGAACTGTTGTACTATATCTACACAACAATTCTATGTCATTGATGAATTCATGAAGACTGATGTCTTTATTCAAATATTTAATTTTCTGTAGTATTATATGAGAGAATTATATTTTTTATTTTTTGGCACTGTGCTACTTTTTGAGAAACCGTTTCGCGAGATTCTGTTAAGCAGCATTTTTGCTGCGGCAGGCCACTAGTATACAACGGAGACCTCCACTAAATATTTTTATAAAAGAAACGCTCAAATATCAGCGGTGTGCTGCTCTCGAGCGCACTAGCAGAGTAATTTAGCAACACAACAACAAACCGGCAATAAAAGTTGGAAAGAAATACCTCCAAGAGATAGCTCCAACAGTTCCTTCGCGCACACGAGCTCGACGACAATGAGCTCAAGGTACATGTAGCAAAATTAATCTTGGCGCTAATGAGTTAAATAAAAATACAAGTAATTAGTTTAAAATTTAATAAACAATTTTTACTCGAAGTGTATTTAAAAAATGACCCCGGGTTTGGTTTCTCAGAAGGGGTTAAATGAACTGTCACTTTTCACTGTCACATCCCCGATTGATAAGGTGAAAACATTTCACAGGAAAAGAATTTCAATAAATTAAGGGATTCTGACCTGCTTGCCACAGATCCCCGAAACCCATCGCTGTCACGCTGGGATGTCATGGCATAAACATAGTCTTATAAGGCTAGAGTATATGATGCTTACGACACAACCAAGTGCGCGCGAGACTTGGTTTTAGTTCATTCCTTATTTTACGTGTTTAGACTCGGTAGTCAGTCCCGCTCTTTCATCTCACCTCGCAAATTTCATCAAGCGAATAAAGATATCAGTCGAGCGGCGAAACAGGCAATTTGAATTTAGCTCAGATCCTTCTTTTAGGCTTGAGGATCTTATACATGCAGTAAATCTACATGACCAAGCCGGCTTCACTTCCCATCTGAAAGAAGGCGTTCGAAGGATCTTTTGCCCTTAAATATTCAAAGCTTCTATAGGGTTTGAACCCACAAACTGGGGTATAGTCAGATATGCTATTACCATTATACTACATGCTACAAACCACCGAAGCCACACTTACGTATCTTGATTGATTAATTAGTGATTTCGGGCGTGTCAGCTACTAAGGTCACTAGTCCGGTAAGTGTACTCCATGACCTACCGTCGGCTAACGAAGTTTTCCTCAACCAAGTATCTCCAATCAGCAGGGCACCGCCCCAGCCGGGACAAGCTCTAAACTCCCGACCGGTCTCCCGATATGTAGGTAGTGTAGTGCATGCAAGTGTGTGTGTTTGTGTGTGTTTGTGTGTTTGTGTGTGTGTGTGTGTGTGTGTGTGTGTGTGTGTGTGTGTAAGGGGCGAGGATAGGACAAGGAAGAGGAAGAAAAAATCGCGTGCGCTCCGTGGTCCGTTTGTTATGGTACTGCTCCGGCATTCACCCGCTGTTGATCGCCACGGAAAACTACGATCAGAGCAGTCGGCCGCTAGAATTCTCCTCCACACAGCGACTGAATTCGGTGTAGCTCTTACGTACCAATTTACGCAATGCCACTCTCCTCGGAGAGTGTAGTATTTGCTGCTTTGCTTTTCCGGTTTCCCGCGCAAGGGCGTAATTGATAAGGCGGTCTCAGGGGGCATTGAAGCGCGGGCGAGGGGCGGGCACCCCGCCCCGCCCCGCCCCGCCCCGCCCCGCCCCGCCCCGCCCCGATTCCCCGATGGCCGCTCGCGATGCGCCGGCGATATTGCCCGAGAGGAGGGCCCGGCCGTCGGGCTGTTAATGAACCACACGATATTGAAAGCCCCCCGCGCCCGCCGCTCGATAAAAAGTTCCCAGGAGGCGGGTGCACGCCGACGCAACCTGCCGCCAACGGCCTCGCCGCTGCTTTTCTCGCCGAGGATGTCTAATCCCCGCTGCCATCGTTTGTTCTCAACTCCACACCCCCGGCCGCAGCATTGCAAGGTCGAGCGGCTCATCTCCGCGATTTTGGTTTGAGGTGTCATTACCCTCGTTTACAGAAAGTGACTCAATGAAAATTGATTCTACAAATGAAATGTTAGCAGAAATATAACATTACAATTAAGTATATCGAGAATTTATTTTGAACATCACTGTACGTTTTGAAGTAGTGGCTTCAATAATCACATTTTTGACTCATTATAAAATAAATTAACAAAAATTATTAAATTGAAAAGGTTTCACGTTAATCAGCCGCATTGTTAATTTCTCTTTGACAACCCCGGGAACCAACACGAACTAAACGCCATTGCAGGATTCCTCTCGCCATTACAAGCTTCTCCCTCCCATCAAAACTTAAATCGCATTCATCTGCCTCCTTCGTAACTTTTCTTGTTCCGCTATCAATGGCGCATCCGCGCTATAATAACCCCTTCCCGTCACGCGGCGGCGATGGTGTAACGGTTAGCGTATCGGACTGTTATACCCAAGTTTGCGGGTAACCCGATCGAAGCCGTGGATTTTTAAGGGCGAAAAAATCCTTCGTACGCCTTCCTTCGGAGGGGAAGTAAAGCCGGCTGTCCCATGTTAGTAGATTTACTGCATGTAAAAGATCCTCAAGCCTAAATGATGCCTCTGAGCTAAATTCAAATCGCCTGTTTCATCGCCCAAGTAATACCTTCTTTCTCCCATGGTTGGTGAAAGGAGCGTAGCGGAATTTGCGTGGTCAGGCGGAAGAGCAGGCCTCATGGCCTGAGTCTCGCCACGTAAAATAAGGCAAATTCAATTCAATTCAATTCAATTCACCTAAGAAACCCCCCACCGCCAAAGAATATTCTCCACCCGCGAACCTCCTCCCAGCCACCAAAGTTTCATCCTCGCCAAAAGAAACCTCTCTCTAACAACTCTCCGTCATAGCAAACCCGACTCTGACCTTCATAGAATTCCCTTAACCGGTGACTTCTGCAACAACCTTGCTAACACCAAAGCGTGTCACCCAGCACCACCTCCAATTACAGCTCGCTAGGGTCTACTTCGTCCCTGCCTCGGCCATCCCACTTCATCCACCTCCATCCTTGGCCTCCGCCATGGCCGGCGCGCCGACGTGCGCCGGGCCGGAGTTCACACCTGGCCGGCGGGCGACGCCTCCCCCGGCCGCTAACGATAGGAAAATTTATGGAGCGCGCAGGTAGTTTCGGGCTGCTCCAGGCTGGAAGGCGGCGCGGCGGCGGGCGGGAGGGAGGATCCGAACCAGCGCGCTAGCCCGCCGCCGCCGCCACCGCCGCCACCGCCGCCACCGCCGCCACCGCCGCCACCGCCGCCACCGCCGCCACCGCCGCCACCGCCGCCACCGCCGCCACCGCCGCCACCGCCACCACCGCCGCCACCGCCGCCGCCACCGCCGCTGCGGAATCCTCAAGAACGCTGGGAACAGCGCTGGCTCCGTTCCTCGTTACTAATACAGGTTCCATATAATTTCGAAAGCTAGAAGAGATGTTCTTTTTTGGTTACAAGAAAATAACCATAATTTAGATATTAATTGGTGGGTTACCTTATAATGCTATATGGATAAGCTGTATCGACAGTGTATATGGGTTTTAAAAATCCTTTATGGGCAGTTAAGATGGATGCGAGATAAGAATCTTGGCGAAGCACGCGCGGCGCGGCGGGGCGCAGGCCGGGCAGTACGTGCGGGCCCGCGGGGGCGGGGCGGGAGCGCGGAAGAGGCGAGCCCCACGTGGCGGTGGGGCTGCGCGTGGCGAATCGCACGCGTGACCCGTCGGAGTCCCGCGCCGGCGGCGGCGGCGGCGGCGGGGCGGGCAGCACGCGTGATCGGGGCGCCATCGCGCGGCGGGGCGATGCCATCGCGCGTACGGAGCGGGGCTGGGCGGCGCGGGCCGGGCCAGGCCGCCCGGCGTCGGAGCATCGCGCCCACCATCGCCCATCGCCCATCGCCCATCGCGGGCGATGCTATCGGCCAGGGCTCGCCCGCCTCTGGGAGGGATGGATGGGTGGAAGGATGCGTAGCGGGACCGTGCGGGCGATGTGCCGGGCGATGGCCGGGGCGATGCGATGGGCGATGACTTGATGTGCCTGTGGGGGGGGGGAGCGGCGTTTGCGGAAGTGACCACCGGCGTATGTCGCCGCATGGGATGGGAGCTATTCGGGGGAGAGGCTCTTAGACACCATGCGGTAGTGAGGATCGAACGAATCATGAAGACCAGAAAACAAAGTAATTGTTACAAGAACCAAACTAGTTCAAATTAGAGATTTTTAAGGAGACACTAAAATGTTCACAGCGTAGACGTGCTTAGAAATGAATTTATGATATTTTCCCGCCTTATATCTTTCAATGTGTTTGGAACAGGAAATGGAAAAGGAAATGTCCCAGCAGATAGCGCCAGTTGTAGGGAATTACGTAGTGAAATATCTTAAAATATGGAATTTTGGACGCATGGCGATGATCTGCGCAAGTCACAATCTGCCATACTCCACGATAACAATATTTCGCTTAAGCACACTATTTTCTAGTGTGTTGTATCGTTTTACCAGTAAGCGAAGATATTCGACGTCAATGAAGCATTAAAACAAAGAAAGAGTATCAATTTATACAAAATTCAAATTATGTAATCTTATATCTTAAAAGCGCCAGATACAGTTTCGATAGATAAGATTACAATTGCAGGAGATTTCAATACACTAAGTTTTTCGTACATATTGGTTTATATTGCTTCACATTTTAAGTTGTTTCATTCTTTATTATTAGTCTTTCGCAGCATCCCTTCCAATTCAATGCGCCAAGTTGGATTCAAAAATATATGAAATACAGTTAGTCTTTCACTCTCAGTTAGTGGTGATACATCAGCTATTAGCGGTGATACATCAGCTATACATCATTTCTATCTTTTGCAGTTTTCAAAAATTTAGAGCTCAACAAAAATCAGACCTCCGCAATTTTTTTTAAAGCGTCTTCTATCCGTGAAAAAAATAAAGAAAAATTATGTGCCGTTTTTTCAGAGAAAAATGCACAAGAACTACTCTTTTTTTTAAATGTTCATGAACGTTTTTAAAGATATATCTATATTTATAACACATTTTATTTAAATTGTCTCTTTCATCAATATTGTACTTTTGAAATGTTAATTATTTACAATTTTAGAAAACCCAGTGAGTTCCCCAAAAATGAGACCAGCACCACTTTTTGTAGTCCTTAGACACACACGAGGAAAAATTTCAAAAAATAAATTTAAATCCGTTTTTGATAAATTAATTGTTCAAAAATTGTACATGACCTTAAGCCAAGAAATTATTTTCTTCGATTTCCTAAATTCTGAATAACAGATTTTATTACGAAAAAAACTCTACCTTCAATATCGTCTGCAGTGCCTCTGACCGGGAGGTCCTAGGTTCGAGTCATGACGGCGGAAGAATTTTCGACACTAGTTTTCCAGCTAGGTCGAATTCAGTCGCGGTCTAGAATAGAATTCTAGCGGCCGGCTGCTCTGATCGGTAGTTTTCCGTGGTTTCTCCGATCAACACCAGGCGAATGCCGGAGCAGTACCCTAACAAACGGCAACGGACCGCGCGCGATCTGTCCTTCCTCTTCCTTGTCCTACCTCTCCCCTTACACACACACTTACACTAACATGCACTACACTACCACACATTCTGGAAGAACGGTGGGGAGCTTAGAGCTTGTCCCGGCTGGGGTGGTGCCTCGTTGGTGGGAGAGTTCTGGTTAGGGGGAAACCCCACTAGCCGACGGTAGGTCGGCGCCGGATCTCGCCATCCAGCGGGGGAAAATCACCGCCATTTCCCGAGAAAAAACATGCACTACACTAACGGGACTAATGACCAAAGCAGTTGCCACGCCTGGAAACACGAAAAATCAATCAATCAATATCGTAGATGTAGGAAGACGACAAAAAAGTTTTAAAATGTTCTTGCCGCTTCATGTAAAGTACCCTCAAAAATCAAAAGTATCCGTTTCAACCTCGCAGGATCATGAGTTTGCTTTGATTAATCGGGAAAATCAATTTTGTAGAAAATTGAACAGTTTAGGCGTTGGCGCTGACCACACATGGACAGATAGGCGTTTTGCCGTCAATCGATTTTTCGATACCAAGGGTCCACAGAACATGGATTCTCACTACACATTATGTTAGAGGGAAGCATTTACTACATATAGAAACAAAATGTATCTACTTTTTCGTTACTAGGGCCAAACAATGAGATATTTTTCTGTAAAAAAAATTGCCGATATCCCGTGCATTACAATGCTTTTTATTTACTATGTATTAAGGCGAAAAACTAAAATATCCTGCTACGGATGCACCAGTTTCGGATGGACAAGTTTCACAATGAGCGATGACTGGCTCATATTAAGTTCAGTGATTGTCCTCAGTGGAAAATTATATCAGAGTTTTTGCTATTGGAATGTAACATCTTCGGAAATTAAGCATTTTGGATTGAAAATCAACCGAATCGTCATGATGGATTCCATTTGTTGCGGTGAATGACGTTAATTTCGTGAATAATGGAGCTGCTTTGGCAACATTTTCTCCTCCTTAACATTGAATTTTCTCAAGATATTAAAACAGAAAAATATCATCTGACGTAAAAAGGTATTTCTGTAGTTGAAGAAAGACGTGTTTCCGCAAATCACATACAATCGAATTTATTAGTGGCGTGTTGGCACTTGTAAAGCACCGGTTAAGCGCACAATTCATGAAATTCCTTTCTCGTTTAGTAAATTAACTATACTTATTAATTACACAAAAATCTTTGATTATCACTATATTAATTACACATGTGCAATTAAAAACACCACAATTGGAATCAGAACTCAGGAAAAAGGTAAAAATTCGTGTATTTAACCCACAATGGACACAAACATAAAAAATTCCCATCACAGATTACGTAGAACATCAATCTAGACAATTATGTACAAACATTTAAAGTGCAATTACTTAAATTACAGAATGATATCCCACCTGAAGTTGACTGGGATGTGATATATCAATATTGACATTCGACATTCACATACGTTTTCAGCATGGATAAGTACGACCACAAGCACGTTCGTTTAACACTAGCTGACTAATGAAACAACATAAAATATTTGACATGAATAAATTAACTGTATAAATGTAAAACAATCGGTGTAAAACATGATTGACGAAAAAATGTTAAAAATTGACACGTCAATTCCATTTATCCATTTTCAAAAGTATGCAAGCAAAACATGTCTATCAAAGATGACTCGCTTTGAAATTGTACATGATTTTAAAAAAATTATTAATTCTTTCTCATATGTGACTTCAATTTTGCTAGGAAGTAATGTTGGCCTTGTTTTCTCAGATTCGTTTATTATTCGTTAATGAAAACAAAAAAATATTTAACGTAACATGTATTTAAAGAGGTGTTATTGCAATGGTAAATAACAAAACTTGCTCCTATCATGACTCGTTTCTTTAAAATAACACTAGTGCAGTAATACACTTCTTTATCCACTACTTTGTTAAATATTATAAAAGAGTGAGACGTAGAATTCAGTAAGAACACAACTTGACTCGACCATATCAAATGATTGACGGATTGTAGAATTATAGACTTTTCTTCTTCACTGGCATTTTCTTCCTGCATAGTTATATCTATATTTACCCCTTTAATAATACAGTAAAGCATGACCGCTAACAACAGATATTTGAGAGTTCTTTTGAGTTCTTTATGCAAGAAGTTTCGGGTATCAAGAGCTGACGCAATGCATCTGGTATTTTTTATCATTGCAACAAAATACTAATTTTTATGTTACAATTTTGTTTATAATGGTTCCATGTCTTATTGCTTGAAGGAACTACTCGCCTCTTGGCGTACATTTCCTAATATGATGTTGACTCTTTCAAATATTCTTACATGCAACATTAATATTTACGTTCACTTTGCGGAATATGGTAATAAAAATATCCAACCCGGCAAATACGCATATCCAGGAGGGTCGAAAAACTAAGTGAAATGGGGGTCATTTTTAAGAATTTGGAAATGAATGCTACTTACAAATTTTCAGGAAACGAGTTAATTTTCTTTCGGAAACGGGGGTAGAAGATTACACATATATTACGAACTTTGCCTTCAGTTACTTTGCTATTGCCTCGATAAATCTCGAAGAAGCAGAGATGGTTCAATAAAAACAACCCTTGCTGCTGCAGCGTCTGTGATGGGGAGGTCCTGGGGCTCAAGCCCTGATGGCGGCGGATATTCTGCTACTCATAGGTCGAGTCTGGAGGGAAATTGCAGTGATCGGCAGATCTGATCAATATTCCATGGTTTCTCCAATAAATACTACGTGAATGGCAGAACAGTATTCTAATGGGCCAAGGACCGCGCGCGATCTTCCGTATTCATCATTAACCTTCACTCTCCCTTCACACATATACACACACAAATGCTTCCTTGCACTATTATACTACACTGGAGTAGTTTTACCGATGAGTGGAAACTCACTGAGAAGATCCTTGGATGGGGAAAAGCCCGCAAGACGACGTATAGGATGCCTCCAGATCTCACGTTCGAGCTGAAACGCTGCCTATTCACGTTTGAAAGCTGCACTACATTTACGGATATAATAAAGTAGTCGTCACGCCTAAAGTCACGGCTACTCTCTCACTTTCTTTATAATTGGTGAACTTATGCTTAGGTAGGTCTCGACCTCCAGAATACGCAAGCATTATCAAATAGAACGCACAAACTGCTAGTGATACTGAAATTACACAACTGCTGTCGTTCTTTTTGATTCAAGGATCTGAGTATGACTTCTCTATATTCACATTAATAAACCACAAACTTTTCTTTACCTTGTAATTAGTTTTTATCTTGGTTCGGATACGATTCGAGGATTTTCGCAAACACAATAAAATTCAAATCATCGCATGTTTAGCTTGAAATCATACTTAATATATTAATAACTTTAACGTATATTGTTATTGTGATTAAATTGCATTGCTACATATATTTAAAAAGACAGTTTATTTTCAATTTCAAAAGTTTATATAATTTTTATATTCCGTTAGTTATAGATTTATTTTATATGTTAGTTAAACGAATAAATGACAACCCTTGTTTTCCAATGATTACGTCAAAAAAACACCATATTAAATAAGAATTTCGTTTAATAGTGGATTAAAGCAAGCATTTTCTAAATTTTCTATTTTTGAACACTGTGAATAATCTGCTCCTTTGTATGTGTAAATTTAAATATTTCTCTTCGTTTATTAACTGTCGTAATGAAAGACGAGTCAAACCCATAGTCTTGTAAGTCTATGAATACCTACCAACAAGAAAACCCTATTAGTTATTATTTTCATATCTGTGATTAATTAGCCAATAATGTCTTCAATGATTCTGATATATTACATTTTACAATTAATCGGCTTCATCATCTATTTCAGGGTTGCTTCGCCAGTCTGATTCTGAGGAACAAGTAACACATTCTTTTACGCTGGTGAGTACCACGAAACAACTCTTAATTCCGTCGTGGAAGTCATTGACTGTTCAGTACATATGAAATGTCGTAAATGCATGTTACCATATTAAAATGTACGGTAAGGTTTGTCACAAAAAAAGAACTTTAAAATCGAAATTATTTTTCGTTGATATGCGACTGTAGTGAATATGAGAGAACTTGTTTGTAACATATATATAAAATGACCTCAGAATTGCAATAGAAATGTGAAGAAATAATTTGATTGTAATTTCATGCATTACCTTATAAATTCTGTATCCTACCTTCCCCTAAACCTGAAATATTGAGCTAGTGTTTTTGGATAATAGAATATATTCAAAGTTCATAATTCTGAACAAAAACTGAGTGAATTAAAATTATTGAAAAATTATGCGACCTCTTTTAATATTTCAAGAGCAGTTGAAAAGTGCACTAAGCATAGGACATCGTAATAAACATTGCAAACGCTTTTTATTAATAGCACCCGCCTATTTACAATAAATTTGCCTTCAGTAAAATTTACTTAAGGGTTCTGTATAACAATTTATTCAGTTTTGTGTTCCATTCAATTTTATTGCTATCACATAATTATTTTAATCTGCTCCTGTATTACAATATTAATTAGTGATGAGACTTATTTCTTGTTATTATATTACTAATTGAAGCACCTTACGAATAAATATGTCACATGTCAATATGTTAATACTCGTATATGCCATGCAACACAATTACAGACAACAATTATTAATTTAGAAATAGTAATTAACGAAACGAGTGTATAAAGAGGGGTATAATTGCATGAATGATATGTTCAAGAAAACGAGCAATGGGAGTGAGTTTTCTTGAACATACGATTTATCCTATTATACCCCTTTATACACATGTTATGTTCAATAGTTTTTCGTTTCCATTTACGAATAATTCAAATTTTAAGTAATTCAAATACATCTTTTCCACTCGAGGCATGCATTTCATGTCGTAGAATTACTTCTGAAAAAGATTGATTTGAGTGGGCCTTGCAATGTTCGTGTTTCCACGAAATATTTGCAAAGGGATGGTACTGAACATATTGCGGACAAAATATTAGAAGCTGAAAAAATCATGAAAACATTACTTCCCACGAAAAGTAAAGACGGGTATGAGAGAGAAAACAGCAGGTATAAATATTGAAAAAAAAACTAGTCATTCTGACAGTTTTCCTCTAGCATACTTTTTAGAACCGGTAAATTCGTACAACTGACGTTCACATTTTTTACATTCGTAATCCTAAGACCAAATGTTTTATATGCAAAACATTTAATTTTTTCACGTTAAATATTTTATGTTGTTCCATAAATCAGCTAGCTTAACGTTTATTTCCCCAATTTAGTTTTATTCATTGGTTGTTGATATTTAGTCGTTGTAGGTACTATAGTACGTAAACACTGATGTACATTTTTGTTCATGTTTCATGGCCGACTGCAAAAACCTTGGCTACGTCGTTATAGTTTAATTAAACGATTTGGCTCCTTTTCTGCTTCTGATTGGTAGGTGTGCATTTTTAATTGCACGGTGGAATTTTAATTGCACGCGTGCTGTTAACATAGATATAATCAAAGACTTTTCATGGAATTAATGAGCATATTTAGTTAATTAAACTAAAAATTACTGTAAAAGTACTCTTAATCTCTCTAATGATTTAATGAACTTGATTTAACACGTTTATTCCTACTCTTCTAAAATTTTTAATCATATTTCGTTAAATAGTTTCCATAGATGAATCATGACAATTGTAGTTTTGTTATGATCAAAAACAATAAATTGATATTCCGGCAACAATTTGAATTTTCAATTTAAGATCTCGTTGACTACAAGATGTAAGTGGATATAACGTTCGATGTAAATGGAAGCTCATTGCAAATTCCGAATAAGTTACTTTCTTTGGCGAACAAATCAAAAGTTTGAATTAATGAGTAAACAATTTTGCAATTTTTTACGCAATAATCCCAACTTCTTTTTTGCAATCCTTTCTACTTCGTTTACCCAAACCATACAGTTTATGACAGTATCACAATTTAAAGCAATAAATAACTAGAGATGCTACATAGCATATATTTTCTCACATTATTTGAATTCGTTACTCATACGTAGAATTATAACATTTGTTGATCTCAAAAAAATATTTCCAACCCGTAAAAATATTTGTCCTGGTTGGGATTTGACTGAAATTGTGGCGACGTAAAAAGAATACCTTTTCCACAAACGCGGAAACACGTTTTCCGCTAAAATACGCATACTTTTTTTCTTCCAATTTTTTGCTCGCAAGGTTGACTTAATAGTATGGCATAGGTCTGATTTACGTTAGAACTTACGTAAAAACTGCAAAAATTCAAACCTTTATCAAACTTATTTTACATTCCATTCTGCAGCTAAAGATTTTTTGACATTGTATTGTATTTCTTCAGATCTTCCCTCTGAATATTTAAATTACTTCATCTAAACTTCTTTCAAAATGCAAATACTGTCGACTCCGGTTTTAGTGAACTCTGATATAGTGAACCCTCGGATATAGTGAACTTAAGTCACTTGTCTCGTTTCACTTACATTACAAATAAGCATAAGAAAACTCGGTTATAGGGAACCTGAACTTCTGCTATAGCGAAATATTTTGGAATTTAATTCCCTCCTGGAAAAGAATACATCGCCTCAGTGCCAGAAATTCCAACACTAGGCAGCTTAAAAAAAATATCGTCGGTCAAAGTTAATAATTTAAGAAGTCTCCCGGAGGTGAAGGAAGCGAACCTGGAATAGGCACCTTTCTGATGATTTTATGCCACTCAGTTTCACTGCGGAAACGAAGGTCATATCCTGCGTAGGCTACAACTGGCAGCGGCGACGCGCGATTGCTTGCTTCAGTTTCAAACTTGGCGTTATTTGAAATTCCGCGGGACAAAGCACGTTGAGTTGTACTAGGCGACATGAAGCCCGCAACTTTCACAGCCCCATATCGCCCCTGGCGATATCCACCTTGCCACGAGGAAAAGCGATCAATTTCGTTAGCCGCTTGCTACATCCCGCTACGGAAAGATTTTGTATGTTATTAGGCGAGTAAAATGGCCTTCAGAGACTGGTTTGACAGCAGTGCAAGAGGAATTGAAAGGTGTCAAAACTGCATTACGAATCTTAGAGACAGAGAACAATGCAGAATGAAGTATGGAAAAAGCATAAAATCTGGAGAAATTACTAATAAAATATGTATGAAACAAACAATTCAAGATAAATGATTTTTAAAGAAAAATAAATATATTGAAATTTTCAGTTCCTGTTGTTAATGAATTCTGCTGTATCACTATAATAACAAAATTAATCATTGTGTAGAAATTCTAATAATCCTGACATGGAATATAGTGAACCTCTGATTAATGAACCAAACTGGTTAGTTCCCAGATGTTCACTATAACCGGAGTCGACTGTAGTTTTTGGGTAGTTTTGAGATACAAAGTGTGAAAGCCCAATTGATTAGAACGGTTAAAGATTTGTACAGTGCAGTGTAGCCCCAACTTCATTTAAAATGTATGTTAATGAACACTTGAAAATATGAAGGAAGAAATACAGTAAAATGGATACTAAAATTTGTAAATTTACGTTCTACTATCTACACTTCGCAAATGGATTGTGTTCGCTGAGGATGAAGACGATAATTACATATAGAGCTCAAATTCTTTGGAGAGTTCTCGGGATGGGAATCATAAAAAAGAAAAATCTTTAGCAAGACAAAATATACGGTTGTAAGAGGAATTGCTAAAGGTCTGAAACTGGATGACGGTTTGAAAGTAAAACTTTGTCAAAATTTCTCATATCTATTTAAAGAATTAAATATAAGTGGAGGCAGTACTCAAGATATTATAAACATAAGCGAAATGCAGAGTGACTATAAGACAATTACATCCGTTAATAGGGATATATAACTTAAGAGTGTGGAAGTAAACCTGTTTAAGACAGTCGCAGAGAATATTATCCTTTTGGGGTCTGAAATACAGGAAGAAACCAAAGAGAGCGAAAAAAATGTACAGCAACGGAAATTAACTTCTGGCGCCGAAGTTGCGAACGGACTCTCATGCAAAGAATGAATGAAGAACGTTGGGTGAAAATATTTTGTAAATGACAACTAGTTACCCATCGATGGAAAGAAAGACCTACATTTACATGGGGAGAAGTAGAAGATGTCAAGGTGAAGAGAGGGTTGAAGAGTGAAGATCGCAACGATAGAGAGAAATATAGCAGGGATGCGAGTGACTGGCTATGGTGTAAAATAACTCGCTCTTATTCTATTACAAAGCAACCAAATAGGTATGAAAGTCGCTCTTAACGGCCGGCGTCTGTTAGGGCTTTCAACGAGCGTTCTTTATAAAAACCAAACGAAACAAGTGAGTTGCAGTATAAATAACCTCTGAAGCAAAGGGTTTTCTTATTTACTTATATAATTTTTCTTATAAAGTGGTATTATAGAAAGAATAGAATTATATACGGCAGGTAACTGTTGCTCTTTAACGGCCTAATAAGATAATATCACTTTCTTATATATATATATATATATATATATATATATATATATATATATATAGGAAATAACTTTTCTTGGTATAGAATTAATTCGTGTACGCCATCATTGGCTACACTAATTTGTTTCGATTGTTTTTACCGGCGAACTGTTAAACCCTTAATCGGACGCCAACTGTTAAGGGTGACTTTCCATTCCCTTGATTGCGTAAAAACAAAATAACTTACGTACAGTACTACAAAAACATTATTGCGGTTTGGAAATACTTTTGTGAGTTCAATTAGTACTATACGAGGGCCATTTTTTTTTCAAACTCCGAAGAATTATAACGAAAAGACAAGTGTAAAGTAAAAATGCATGTATTATCAAAAATTATGTACAAGCATGGTTACTTTTATACTTAATAGCCATGCAAATTCTAGCCTTTCTCTGCGTACAAGCTTTTTGATTCCCTCATCGTCTAATATTGTGCCACTGGTATAAGATTGGCCAGAACTTTGCTTTGTAGCTCCTCGTATCTGGAAGGTGCCTCATACCCATTTTTTCAGTTCAAGGAATATATGACAATCACTCGTCGCTATGTTAGGCTATACACCGAATGTTGTAGCACAATCCACTTACCCCAGGTGATGTTTGCTTACAGCAGCACTGTGAAGGTCGGCGTTGTCAAGAATGAGGACATCTCCACAAGCCAGCATTCATTTGTTTAAAAGTTTACTCCGTACACTCGGCTCATTCTTCTATAAATATCTACAGAACTATTCCCTTTTCACGAAGAAAGCGAATAGCTCTCCGTTGGTCGCTCTGAGCGGGAGCGTCAGTCGTTTCGGCTTTTTTCATGTGTCTATAGTTCAGCTGAAATGGACGATATGGCATCGGTATAGGCAGAGGTTATGGTAAAAAGAAACTCGCAATCACCCACTACACATCCCCAAATCTCCTTATAAGTCTAGTGGTTTAAAGACTCAATCAGAGGTTGAGTAAATATTTATTCCAAAATTCTACGAACCATTACAAATAATGTCAGAAAGTATGTACTGTTATAGCGCCATTTCTTTTTCGAGTCCCTAGATTCTAATGTACCCACCGTAATGTTACTAAATTTCTCTCCATTTTGTTTTTATTATTCAAAAGATAAAATGAAGCGAATTCACTTTATTGTAATTTTTTTTTGTTTTCAGTAAACTTTGATATTTACACAATTTATTTATTAATTGGAATTTAATCAATTTCATCATAATGCATCCTTTATAATAATAATTGAAAATAAAAAAATTCCATTCTTCTTGTTAAACTTTACCCCCATTTATCATATACCACTTTTTCTGTCTTTTGACAAAAAAATCAAATAAATATAACTGGTAAAATAATACAAAAGTCATTTTAAAAACAAATAAAATAGTAGGAAAGAAATTCCAACAATCTTAGTAACTTCCCAACTCTTGCAGTTATATCTCTGAACGTGTTGTTTTTGCAAACCTCATTTGAAATATCATTTAGATACAGCTTGAAATAAGAAAATGTATTTATTTTGATTTAATGAAAAGTTTCTAATTCTATTACTAGAGCTTGCGGAAATAATTTTTATATGTAAATTAAAACGATAAAACTAATTAATTTTAGAGTTATTACAATATTAGCCTGTGGGAGCAAACCTTAAGTGGTAGCAATATTGTTTCAGTCACATCCATTAAATTTTTAACATGACTTCATGAATCACGTAACAATTTTTTTAATTGTCGTATTTTAACATATAATATGATTGTTTTTACATATACACACAAAGCACACGCCGCCTAACTTTCTATGCTAAATTAGTCAGCAAAGTTTTAGGTACAGGTCGATCAAACTGGTGAAGACGTTCTTTTAATGAGTCTTATTCAGTTGTGAAATGCAATTTACTTTGCGTGGTGTTGAGAATCGTGTGCCAAGATCGTTGTGCTGCTGGCTGCCAACGCCAGTCATAGCCCGTGGAACGGAACAGCGGTCATTTGATGTTCGTGTTCTTTATCTGAGATAATTCGCGATGAAGCAATGGTCCTTTCGTGACTTCCCGTTTCACCAGCGGCCCTGGATTTCTCAGGGCGGTTGATTTATTTACGGTTGTCATCGAGTTATTAAGAAAGATTCTACGTCCTTCGCATTTCTACGTTTGGTCTGAAAAATATTTTTAAATGTTTACTTTCACTTCTAATATTATTTGTCATTTATTCGAGGAGGTTCTGAGATAATCATATCTAAATACCCATTCATCACGTTGCCCTTGTATTCCAATCTTTATTGACAGAACCAGTTTTGATGCAAACCTGCCCGTAGGTCAAATACATTGCAACTTAGAATACTGAATAGCACTAGATTGCATAAAATTTGAATAGCGGTTTGTACGTTATGAAAACATGATTTCAAAATGTAATTCTGCAGGATCACCCAATCTGTGATTCGATACAAGTAAGCGTCTTGCACTTTCTTTCTTTGCGCCTATACGGTTTCTGCTCCTTAGCAAGCCATGCCCACACCATCTCGCCCGCCGTATGGTAACATTTCGAGCATGCAAGTGTATTTTGCAACTCAACCCAAAAATGCCTATTATTTAAATCTGATTCTGAATATAAAGGGAAACAATATCGCAGACGCTATATATTTTACAACAAGAAATCTGCCCACATCACCAAAAAACCAAAAGGATATCATTCTCTCTCATCTGCTACATACGTACATCATTTTTATTATTAAAGAAAGGAAAACATATACGTGGTATATAGTTATATTGCCCGATTATGTCAACATATAGTTGGAAATTAATTGTTCGGTTTTCAATATGGGCGTGAATATGGACAATAGAAAATTAATTTTAAAAAAACCTGTATTTGTACTGTTGATGTAGGTAGTGATTTGGCAGAATATAACTTCAGTTTCTGCATAAGAAAAGACTTACATCGTTTTTAAATGAAAAAAGTGTTAAGTTTCTCAAGATTATCTGATGCAATGTAGTAGTGAAATGCGTTAGTAATTGGTAACCAAGCAACGTTTAAGAGATGTTTTCTATTCTGTTAGTTGAATATTTTGTTCTATGAACTATCGAATGAAATTGCATGTGATTCTTTGGAACGTTTCAGTTTCGTCCTATTATTCTAATATGATAATTAGTGCGCCCTCTAGTACAAAGCATCTTTACGTGGAAACCCATTAAATTCTGGTATAACTTCTAAGTTATCTCCCTTTCCCTAAACTTATTATTCATATCTACTCCTACTTGAATACCCAAAGACCAAAACAGTAATTCCTTAATTCTAAGGGATTCTTCATCATACTTAATGTTTTAAAATTAGTAATTTAGCATCTCAAATATAACATAAATTTGTATCTCATATTAATACACGGGAGTTTCTGTAATGATGCAATTTAGATACTAAAATAAAAATTCATAATAAATACATTTTCTATTATAATAAACTCTAATGATTTCTGATAAATATTTTTTGCAAGTTGTATATATGAGCACGCCATTTGTTACCGGAATACCCCCTTGTACTTGTTCGTTGAACAGACCACTTGAAAGAATTCCAACACAAATACATAACCCTTCTCATCAACAATAAAATCCCCGTAGTAAGTTCCTGAAGTGAGCATGAATGTGTCTGAGCATACCATTCGATCATTCACCCTTTTGTCTCAGTTCGTGTCACTTCACCATTCCGTTCGACAACACAAGAGCAGAGGGCGTGGTCGATTAGCCCCCGAGTTATCGCCGCCGGAGGGTTCCCAGCTGCGTGGGGCGCGGGTGGGCAGTGGGGGGGGGAGGAAGGGGGTGATGCGTGGGTAGAGGGGTGAATGTGGATCGGGTGCCGGCCGCACCCACCGCCACCACCCCCTCGAGCTAATTAAGGCTTGCCCGCCGGTCCTTCGTCAACGTCGATGTCTCCGCCGATACCTCTAGCCTAACGAGAGCCCTGTGCAGGAATGCTCGCGGCTGCCCGCCCGTTCCCCGCCACCCGCCTCCCCCCCCCAGCCGGCCGCAACCCCCTCCACCCCCACCGGCCGGGGGTGGCTGTCTCCACTCCGCCGCCGAGGGTTGACATCCATCCCGTCGTAATAACGGTTTACAATGTTGACATGGCCCACAATAAATAAACCTGCATCAAATGGTGCGACTGTAGTAGTAGTTCTCTGCTCCTCGCCCCGCCCCGCCCCTCCCGCCGTCGCTCCCCCCTGCCCGCCAACTCGATCGCGCGGTCGCCGCCGCGTTTGCTTCTCAGGCTTCCCCCTCCCCCGCTCGGCTCCCCCGCCCCTCCCCCTCGTCCCAGCATTTTAATGACGTCCTTTTGTTTGTCCTGGTCGGATGACAAGATGGATATCTCGAGGCTCGGAATACAAGAGTCGTTCCCAACAGAGAACTGTGGCTGCTGCTGCCGCCGCCGCCGCCACCGCCCCCGACGTCGTCGCTGGCGCGGCTGCCGTGTGTGTGTGTGTGTGTGTGTGTGAGCGTGCACGAGTGCGTATGTGCGTGTGTGTGTGTGCTCCCGCTGCTTCTCAGAGCCCGACTCGCACGACGACGGAGCGCTCCCTCCGTGTACAGCTGAATGCACAATTAAAAGATTTTTGGTACAGTCGCGCCCCAAGCAAGGCGTACACGGTGTCCGATAAGAGGGTGGACAAATAAAAAGTCGAGCCCGTCCACGGGATGCTTTATTCGATTGGAATTTTTCTCAATTTGGAACCTCGCTAATTAAGGGGAAGAGAGCGCGGGTAAGGCGCGGCGCTGGGCGGCGCCGGAGCGTGGGCGGGGCGGGCCGGGGGCGGGGCGGATGCGGGGCGGGGGCGGGGGGCGGGGCGGAAAGCGGTAGCGTTTGCTCGTTACGGCGCGCGCCTGCTGCAGATGCAGATAATACGTGCGCCGTCCCCGTCGCTCACGTCGTATTTCACGGGCCCAATGTTAATCATTGGGGCGGGCGGTGAGCGGGTTGGACGCGAGGTGGCGAGGGCGGGCGCGGAGGGACCCAAGGCGGCGGAGCTTCCATTAAGAGTTCTCGGCTCCTAACCGCACTCGTTGTCAACCGCTCGCGACCCCCCGCCACTTCGTGCTTGCGACCCGGAGTCGTTTGGCTGAAGGACGTGAGAGATTCTCGTGCAATTTCGCAGTTTATTCTCCCGAGCAGACCTTCAATTAACTGCTGTATGCATTTCCTGAATAACTTTGTTCGACCTTACGCCGTCACTCAGGTTAATGATTACTGTTTTCAGGGTCAAACTCAGTCGCTGAAGGAATTTGAAAAGTAGATCCCTTGTAGCGCTTATCCTCTGGTTAGTTCAGTATACAGTGTTATAATAATGTCTCTTTGATTGTAAATGAACAGGAAGGGAACCATATTTTGGAGCCTAATTGTCAACATATTAAAAAAATTAATTTTAATATTCTCAATACTTTTATAGTAATTGATTTATATGAATACTTGCGAATGCAGAGAAACATAATGATAATGAAAATTAACTAACTATTCACGGAAATTGATCCTTTATATTAACTTAGGGTTGAGGACTGGGATAAAAATTAAAAAGCTGAATTTTGCTGAATCATCCTTTCGCTTTCTATATTGTAAAGGCGGCGAGGAATGAGACTGTAATTTGATCACGCAATTATATGTATGTCGGTGTTACACTTAGACATTTCTTTTAGGTCTAAATTACTTTTGTGTACGTTTTCTTCCTTGTACGAATTTGTGATGGAAAAAGCAGTTTCCAGGCGGCATTTTCGGAAAATTAACGTTTTTTACTTCTCGTTCTTTCACTGCTCTATCATCATTCATATCATCTCATCATCACCTATTCAACAGCATTTCATCTCAGGTATTGCCGAAAAGGGTAGGGACTGAGAATCATATATTCACATTAAAGAAATACCTAACATTGTTTGACAGTTGGTCTATTTAGTTCTTGTTCTTATTATTTACCTTCCATTTGACTTGTCTGGAATTCTAAAATACGTTTTTAGTTGATTACGTCATTTTAACTTTAGGAGTTAATTTTTGTGAAGAAATGAATGTTAATAACTCAACAATATCTCAAAATTTACAAATGTATTAAAATGCGATGTATCATGCATATGTACGTCAGATTAGAAGCATTTGAATTGAAACGTGGAAAATACATAAGTTTTTACGTGAAGATCTTCTTGAACATTTAGTTGTGCCGTTCCGGAGATCATGAATATCTAATAATCATATTATAATTTTGGAAGATACTTTTCATAAAGCTTCTGTGGCATTTTCAAAATTTTCTGGAAAAGATTGTAATTCTTTCTTTTAATTTTTGTTTCATAGAAGGAAGAGTATTTTTAAGTAGCGATGATTTACAACACCACATACTTACTCGCATTATGTGTAACTTTTGCAAGTTTTGAAAATTCAGAGAGCGCAACGAAAATAAAATCTGCGTCATTTTTATAACCGTTCTTAGTACTGAAAAAAAAAGCTTAAAGAAGAAACTTGGAGTCATTTTCAAGAAAATTTTGAAAATGTCTTTTAGATTCCATGTAAAATACCGCAAAAAAAATATACGTTTCAAATTCAAGGGGTCGTGATGTCAGCCAGATTGATTAGGAAATAAGATTTTCTGTGCAAATCATGCCTACAATTAGCTTCTACAAAAGCCTGTTCACAGAGGAACAGACGTTTTGCTGTAAAACATTTTTCTGTATCAAGATCTTATAAAACATTGATTCTGACAACACTACGAGTTAGAGGAAGTTATTTACTACATGTAAGAACAAGAACATTAACAATTTCTTGGTCTCAGAGACTCGCAATTAAAGAGTTTTCTGTTGCTGAGTGCAATTTTATTTTTGAACCTACCCTGTATCTTCAATATTGAACCAGCCATTTCTTTCCCAACGTAATTTATTCCTCAATTTTGTATCTTTGAATGATGTCATGCACTTAAAAAAAACTAAAATGAGCACTTGCTGATTAATAAGTAATAAGTGATTCAGCATGAAGGAAAAGTTTGTGGATGGTGAGCATTCACAATAATTTTTTAATTAACGGAGTAATATTATTTTTCGCAAAAGTTATTTCTAATTTCAATTTTAAAATAAAAAAAATACAATTAATTACCATTAAATTAGTTTAACATCTCTCGTAAAAACCGTCTGGGCAGATATTAAAAATTTTGTTTGTGTTCCGTCTCGGCATTACAGTCATTCATTTCTAATGAATCCGCGGGTCTCTGTATAGAAACAAAGACGTGTTATTTATTCGTATAACGACTAAAATTGTAGAATTCTTTATATTTACTGTGAAATATGATTGTCTTGAAAGGTATAATTAGCTCGAACCGAATAGTTTTTACTAGTGTTTCTTGTACATTCAAAAGAGGTTGATTGGACAGGTTGTTGCTACGCCCTGAACGTTGTCGCTCCAGCTCTCAGTTACAAACGCCGAAATTGGCTGTTGGCTGGCTGGGCAGGGCAGGACCACCCGGGAGGCGTGCAGGTACCGTGAAAGATTCCGACGTCCCTTCGTTTTTCGATATTGGCGAGAGGAAGAGAGTTCGAAAAAATCGAAAATCAAATGCATAAATAAAGTCTACATTTCAGAAGTCTCACTGTTCTTATTTTACGGAATCAAGCACAACACAGAAGGAAACGGAACAGAAACGTTCATCCGAGACGTTTCAAACCGGAAACGGAACGGTTACGGAAACAAGCACAGAAACGTTCATCCGAGAAGTTTCAAACCAAAGAAAGAATTGACGACTGGAGCAGGTGCACACTCGCTTCAAACTCGCTTCATTTACTTGCGATGCTTTACCGTCAGAGAAATGACTCACCCTTGAGATACACATCTTTCTCACAAAACGCCAAGTCCATTTTTACCACCCCAGTTACCATTATAATGTACGGTACATACTAGTAACATTTTTGACATGAATGAATGAATGAATTAGTAAATCAATAAAATAAGTGTAATCAATAAAATAATTGGAATAAAATAAATGAATGGAATAAATAAAATGAATGGAATATATAAAATAAATGCAACAAATAAAATAAATGCAATAAAGAAAATAAATGCAGTAAAGAAAATAAGTGCAATAAAGAAAATAAGTGCAATGAATAAAATAAATGCAATAAATGGCGTTGGATGGACGGGTAACACCGATCGGCTTGGGTCGAGGGTGGCCGCGTCGGGGTGGTCACGACCACAACCGCCTCAGCAGCCCGCCCCCGCTGCCACCGCCGCCACCCCCGACCCGCGCCGTCAGTCACCGGCGCTCTCCCAATATTTCGTGTCGGTGTCACGCGCGCCCGCTCCGAACAGTCATCTTCCGACCACTGCAACCCATTGGTTATTTTTTACGAGCGCCGGGGCGCGGGGACACGTCCCTTCGAAGCCCGTCGCACAATGCCGCCGTAAATATAACGATTTCACGGCCTCGTCTTAACGAAGGCTCGCGTCCTTGGGCCCTGAGGGCCGAACCGCCCTGGGAAAAGGTAGCCCCGGAATGGGGGCGAAATGCTCCCACTCGGTGGTATTGGTTTCCAACAATGTACTAGACAGGTACGACTCCTCGTGGCCCTTTACTTTCCAAAGTTCTTGGATCTCATGGTAAACAAATGTAGCGAAAAGAACTTAAGGAAAATAGGAGGCTCTCATAATTTTCGCGGTAAACGAGATGATATCCCCTTATATTGATATAGCATATTGCGTTTCTGCTTGACTTTTTCCTTGTAAGATCATTTTTTTTAATTAAATTCTGCTCGTATCTATATTAGTTCTTTTTCACAAAAACGATACTGTATGATTAACCTTTTGCAGACTTGATTGTGCCGTAGATGAATTAAGATGTCTGGAAAAGGATTTAAAATTTGCTGAAGAAAATTATCTGGATGCAAATGATCAGAAATGTAGACCAAAGTTGTTACTTCGAAATAACTTGGGCAATAGTTGTATTGAAATTTTTACTCAAAATGGTCTTTAATTTTAAGTAAAATTCTTTCCCAAAGGAGTGTCAAAATTACGCCCAAGCGATGTTCGTTGGAAATTCTGGAATTTTTGTTGAGCAATATACCTCTTTACGCGTTAATTTTTTTTTCTGAAGACACATAAAAACCAAGTCATAATGTATAATATATACAATACATATTTTCCACTGTATTTTGATTTTCAGAAAGCAATATTTTATTTCATATAGAATTGGGTGGTATTTTGAAACATACTCAGCTGACACTCTTCGGTTTAAAATTAAAGGGGAACTAAAAACTGTTTTCTTCTGAATTTAAACTGTGATACGTTTCTTCTTTCATTGTGTCAGAGAATCTGTGATTGTTTGTGTTTAAAAGACTTTTAAACCATTACATTCTTCTATTAAGTGATACCTTATTTTTGGTTCAAACACATTGTACTTTTCTTACATTATGAAATGCACAGTAAGTATTTGCATTCAAATACCAAAATTGTGACTCAACTAATTCAAGTTAAAAGTAATGTTTCACATTTTTTGAAATAGTAATTTCAAAGCAATCCAAGAAAACGATTCAAATTATTCGTTAATTTTATTTAGAATAAGCAGATCAGTGGGGGATGATTTAATAGCCATTTACCTTGATCATTCTGCGACTGGAAGAGACTATATACATTCACTCTTGGAAAGCTATTCATTAAATGCTGAATATCTAAACACTGAAAATCGAATATAAAGAAGGTTCCTATTGTTTCCTTCAAAATATTTTCATTTCAAAGTACGTTCCAAAGATGCATCTTTAGTAAACAAGAATGTAATTTGTTTGGGATTTTTCAGAATGTAACAGACATACCCTATAAATTTAGTAAAATTTACTGAGAATTCTTACATATAATTTAGGATTTGAATCTGATTTCAAAATATCCTGAACAGTGTTAAAATTCGAAACTCTCTTCCGTTATCTAGAGAATTGAACAGAGATTCCAATAGAGCTCAGCCAAGTGTTAAGGAATTGATCAGGTTTGTTCCCACTCTTATCTCAAAACTGCATTTTCGGCTAACATCTCAACCTGGGTTTCGTGAGCAGAAGGAGAGTGGAAAAAAAGCAAAATCCGAAATCCGGGAATGCTTCAAGAATGCAAGCGCATCTCCCAGTTTTTATCGAGAAGAGATTCTATTCACGAAGATCCTGGATCTTCCTACAAATTGGTCGGAAGTGTCTCCGTCACAAAAAGCGTGCGGGGCGCTGGGACCCTCGGGGACGGGCAGGGACGAGCGGGGACGAGCGGGGACGGACCGGGACGAACGGTCGCGCATCAGGAGCGCCCACGAGCGTCCGCAGCGCTGTGGCGGCGCGTCCAGGAGTTACGGCGTTCACGGCCTCCTAAATCTCCGGAGCCCTCGGCGTAATTGGCAGCGAAAGGAGACACGCGGAGCCGTGGCAGGCCCGACCGTTCGACCAACTCGCCCGCCCGCTCGCCCGCCCACCCGCGCCCGACCGCCCGCTCGCTCGCCCGCCGCGGCGCGTCGAAAAGCACACCTGCCAACCCCTAAAATATCACGTCGCCCGCTCGCGTCGCCTCTCCCAGGACCCCCGGTGGGCCTGTCCGGGCTGCAGTCGCGGTCGGCCGTTTCGCTTGCGCCGCATCCGAATAGCGGCTGACTTACGTATTAGGTACCGCGTGATGTGGGAGGCTTGTTCGTGGTTCATGCGCGCTTGCTAGCGTTTTCGTTTCTCCATCCGGTTGTGGGCGAGACGTAATCAGATCTTTGTATCAAATATATTTTCTGTCAAACAATGAGGAGACTTGTTGTTTACTCAAATCGCAATACAAAGGACACACTTTTCAATGGGCTGCGTATGCTGTAGTGCAGATATTGTTGCAAAGAGTAATAAAAAAACGTTATCAACGCGACTGCTTGTTTCTGCGGGTATGGGCCGGGTACTCATAAACAGTCATAAACGCGGCTTGCTTCACTGTTCGTTCTGAAAAGTTTGTTCATAAAATCATACGTAATGCTACAGTGCAGTTATAGGCACCAGTACAAGCCAGTTTAGGATTTCCAGGCAAGACAATGTAGAGTTTATACAAGTAGAAATTGCAATTCGTAATCTTGCATTTCATTGTCTTAAAATGTGTGAACTCTGCTCATATCCATAATTTGTAGGTAATTTGATATCACATAATGCTGTATTATGTGACTGCTGGATGCAGACCTTCGTCGAATTTACGTCTCACCATTTTTCTTTTTCCATTTTTATGACTAAAATCACTTTACTGCAAAAAAATTGTCGGTACCAAATCTGAAATTTACCTTATCAGATTAAGAATATTGAACATTCCACTTAAAAACCATTTTATAATGACGATGTTTTCTTTTTCTTAATTTCGTTCTGACAATGGTAAATTTTCTAGAATTTGAAAGATAATATAAAATTCTAGTTAGCAAAATAAAAGTAATGTATTATTATTAATGTTTAACAATTAGTATTTGAAAAATGTTTACAGGTTGTTTTTCTATTAAATGTACCGTAATGAATTCATACCATGACGTAATACCAGGTCAAAACTTAAAAAAACGTCAATAATTATCAGTAGTGCTGCCAGACTAAAAATGGAGTGATGTAAATTCGAATTATGTGATTAAAAATTGCGTAACAAAGTTGCACTTGACTTTCCAGAGATTAATGATCACAATACCTAGAAATACTTCCTTGTGTAAAGTATAATACTTTGATAGCCCAGTTTGAGCGAATCATTTCTACAAGTTGAAATAAAACAGCGTCTGCATGATTCATAAACAGTTTAGTTTACGAAGGTACTTTCAATTTTATGACTGAATTATTGACATTCAAAATCTCCCTACAAACAATTTTTTTGAATTTGTACGTTTCGCTTCACATTGTGGAGAAATGACGAATTAGTGTAGCAGCTTGAAAAAATAAATAATGCGGGAGAGAAAAAAAAAAGAAATTATCTTGGGCATCGCCAAGCGCTGGTAGGGGGACGGGAGAGGGTAAGTGACCTCAATCTCGTATTAATTCGAAGGCAACATTCCTTTTGTTTATTTTATTTGTTATTTTGTTTATTTTATTTATTTATTTATTTATTTATTTATTTATTTATTTATTTATTTATTTATTTATTTATTTATTTATTTATTTATTTATTTATTTATTTATTTATTTATTTATTTATTTATTTATTTATTTATTTATTTATTTATTATTTTGTTTCCGGGCGCGTCAACTGCTACGGTCATTAGTCCTGCGACTGTGGTGAACATTTCACCACGGGAGATGCCAGTTTTGGATAGCAGTGTTGGCCCTCTCTGGATAGTGAGATTCGCCGGCGACTTGCACGTCGGCTTGCGGGAGCGGGGTTTTCCCCAGCCAGGTACCTCCCACCAAAGGAGCACTCCCCAGCCGAGAAAGCTCTAATCTCTCGAATTGTCCCCCGACTTTTATGGTAGTTCCGTACATGTAAGTGTAAGTAGATGTAAGAAAGGGATAAGGATAGGACAAAGATGAGGAAAGAAGATCGTCCATGGCCGGTTGTTTGGATACAGCTCCGGCATTGGACTGGAAATGTTGTGGAAACCAGAGAAAATTACCGATCAGAGCAGCGGACCGCTAGGATTCTCCTCCAGACAGCTGATGAATTCGTCTTAGCTGTTCATATCTAGCTGGTCGAAAATCTTGCGACCGTCGAGACTCGAACCCTAGAACTTCCCGATGAGGGGCTCCGCTGAGATATCAGTTGAAGCCCTAAGCCATTTCAACCGGTATTTCTCCAGTTGGACCACTCAAAACGTAGAGCGGTTATTGAACATCGTTTAGAGGTTAAAACCATTGCTAAGATCAGCAAACACTGCAAATTAATTCAAAATATTGGGTTTATTGAGTGTATACAAGATACTTGTTTCAGAAAAGAAAGAAGAATGTAAAAATGTAATCCCACAGATATTTTCAGAAAATTCACTTGAACTATCGAGATATTTTCAATTTGTTGTGCCTACAATAAAGAGGAGCAGATTAATTAATTAATATGGATATTTATTTGGAAATAGGTAAGACTGGAATATTTTTCTGTAAATGAACAATTAAATTCATACTTGCCTTATTCATAATTTTACATTTTACCTCTCAATAGAACAGTTGTCTCGAGACACGACTTTTGAACCTATTTACGCACAAAAGGAAGAACATATTTGTTCTTCAGAATTAATGAACGTTTTCTCACATCCTGGTTATATCTTCAAAGTTTCCTTTCTGAAACTCATCAATATTTTTTTCTTGAAAAGGTATGAATTTTGAAAGAGTGGCACAAAATTGGGGACCACGCACGGTCGTTTGACATTTGCTTAGTTGAATAGACATAAACATACAAAGAAATGAGGTTTTGTCTATTGTCTGCACTTCATTTTCTTATTATAAGATATTTTAAGATTCATAAAGATCCCTGTTATGATGTGATCAAAAGTGATCAAATGTAAAATAAATGTAGCCAAAAAAGAGGTACTACATATTGCTGACTAAACAAGAACTAAAATTTGTTATTTTCGAAGTTAATAGAAGGCAATTGCTACTAATTAATAGATTTATAATTGCCAATACTGAACGAAAAGGAGTATAATATTTGGCAATAATTTTACAGACTTTGAAATTGCCAAGACTATTAAAAGTGTTGCAATAAAAAATAAAATATTTGAGCAGTACAGAAACTTGAAAGTACATGTCATTACGCTTCAGATAAATCAACAAATTGATAAATAATTCAAATTTAAAAATTGATTAAATGTAATTAATTTATTATATTAAAATTTACAATGTGTTAAGTTCAAAACATCTTTTATTTAATAGAGAAAATGCTTATTTGGAAATAAATCATGAACAAAAAAATGTTTACTTGTAAAAGTGATGATCAACTAAGCAGAAAAGAGCGGTCGGCTGGAAAATATGAAAAAAACATTTAATCTTCGTGAAATATTTTGTTACCGGTCGGTTGGAAAATCATTTGCTAATATTATATCACATCAAAGTTATAACACATTGACAACAGCAATAAAAATTATTAATATTATCAACCAAATAAGGTAATGCAGTTAAATAGCTATGTACAATTATTTTTGGAATGAAAAACAAAATGTATTACATACTAATACATTTTTAAACGGATAATTGTTACGTTCACTGTTTTGAAGAAATAATTATATTTCACAAATTACAACTGTTTGGTGATGCCAGATAATTTAGAGGTGATAGTATACTTGCTTTTTGCAAACCATCTGTTTATTTCACCTTTTTGCTTTTACTGTATTAATTTAATTTCTATGGAAGAAATATTCTCTCGTCCAGCTAGTTCATTTTTGCGGTTCGTAGGAAATGTACGTTATTCGTGTGGGTCGATGATCTTTCCGATACGGAGTCACAATATATGTAGCGAAGCAATAACAACACAGACTTTTCATTTAGACGTGAAACTAATGTTTCAACTAAATTTATTTAATCATGAAATATTTTCTTAGTGGTCGGCTGGGAAATTATTTAACTCTATTTTTATATCAAAGTTACACCACATTAACAACAACAACAATAAAAAACTATTTAACTATAGCCATTCATAAGACACTACACACATCAAACATACGAGTATCTAATATTTCCAATCGTACAAGTCATGCGTGGCGTCTATTTGTAATGTGTGAATAGACTATCTTTAAAATTTATACCAAAACGACGACTTCGACCTTCTTCCAACCACACTTAAAGTTTCAGATTCATGTCGTCATCTTAGTAATAATGCATGCCGTTTCGCCGATCCGGGTATCCGAGATCGCTAAAGCAGTAGTGCCATGGCGGTCTTGGACCGAAGGATCCAGGGTTTGAGTCCAGCCTCGAGCATGGTTGTGTTGTGTGTGTTTCTGTATTTTTGTCATTGTCCATTTCATTATTCATCGTAATTATCATTTCGCCTCATTCCCCAGGGCTAACAATCCTGGGAGTAAACACGGAAAACTGCTACCCCCTTCCCCCCGTAAAAGTCACGTGCACCTGCCCTCGACAAACATGACTGGGCCCCGGTGGGTTGCACGTTCGCGTAGTCTCAAGATGCCACTTCGTGACAAAAAAATACATGACGTTTCACTAAAATATTGTTACTAAGCAATATTATTTTTAATTTTTAAACGACCGAGAATGCCTTTGTCATCTCTCTCCTCATCCAACATCCGTACACCTATACCAATTGTCGGCTTTAATTCTCCCCTACTACGCCGAAAGAAACTGTCTCATTTCTTTTCTTTGGAAACACTTTACATCTTGTTTTGATAAGTTCTGATTGACTCCCCCTCTGATTGGCTCCATGCCTCAAATGGCTTAGTTCTTTACTTAAAACCTTTCTAACAAACAGTCCTAATATCGTTCTATGCTCATTTCTACGCGTCAGTTCATCTGTTTTCTGATCCAAAGCGTCCTTAAGGAATTGTCTTTTTGACATTACTTTTCAAAAACGTTACAAAAGTTTACTGTTTTTTAAGGGTTATATCATTTATAAAATTTTCGAGACGTGTATTAAAATATATTGATGATACTTCGTTGAGAATATATTTCATAGAATTGAGCAAAATATTTATTTTGATAAAAAATCATTGGAGCCGAATACGTATTTAGTTGTAATTGCCGTTGCATTTTATTGCCATTTACGAGGGAAAGAATTTAAGATTTTGCTACTTCAATAATCCATTATTGAAGTAGCAAAATCTTAAATTCTTTCCCTAGGGAAATTTAATTTCATATTCTTTCAATGATGATCACTATCAAGCTTTTAGTGCGATAGGTGCATGATAATGTGAATCACGAAAATTTATTCGTTTTATTAATATTTAGTAATAATTAATATCTATGGTTCTATCTATGTATAATCTATGGTGAGTCGTTGAGAGAGAAAAACCTGTGGAAATAATTATATCCTATACATTCTGACACTCCTAGAAATAAAAATTTGCGATACGAATCAATCAAAATTTTGAGGAACGATAAGCCGTCTCACTTTCTCTCTTTCATTCTCTCTCTCTCTCTCTCACTCTCTTTCTCTCTCTCTGAGCCGATCTCTGACCCTCTCTCTACTCGCCCTTTCACCGCTCTCTCACCCGCACTCTAACTTGGTCTTGCACCCCCTCTATCTTCCCCGCTCTTACGCACGCTCTCACCTACTCTCTTACCCACTCTCACTCTCTTGCTCGCTCTCCCACCCACTCTCTAACCTACTCTCACTCTCTTACTCGCTCTCCCACCCACTCTCTCGCCCGCCCACTCTCCCCCTCTCTCTCGCCATTTCTCACACCCGCCCTCTCGTTTGCTCTCACCCGCTCTTTCGACCTCTCTCTCACCCGCTCTCCCCATTCCCCGTCACCCACCACTCGTGCCACCCGTGCGGCGATGTTCCCTCTAATCCCCGATACCACGCTGTCGCTCTTATCGTGTAGATCTGGAGCGTCTCATCGATGGAAACAGATTACCGCGATATCGTCGACCGTGGTCAGGATTGTTAGGAAAACTTCTAAATTTCCTTCGCCGCCACCGCCGCCCCTGCTCTGCTGCTGCTACTCTCCGCTACAAATGTACGCCAAATCGGGCGACGACGGGGCAGGGGGGCGGGGCGGGAGCGAGCAAGCCAGCGGCGCGGGCGATCGTTTTGCTCGGCGGCGGTGGGGACGGCGCGGGCGGCGGCGGCGGACGCCGCGAGGGCGCGCACAAATCGTGCGGCGGGGGCGAGCGCGACAGTCGGAGGATTGTGTGCAAATAGCGACGCTGGTGAGCGCGGCGGGCGCGGCCACCGCTGTAGCAGACGCAGCGGTGGCGGCAGCCGCCGCCGCCGCCGGCTAGCGGGGCGACTCGCCGCCTCCGCCCTCGCCCTCAGCTGCCGCTCGGAGAGCGTCGGCCCCACGCGCGTCCCTAATTTGCGGTAACTGCACTCGGAGACGTCCAATTACCGGAGCGTAGTTCGACCCCCGGGCGGGCCCGGCGTCACCGGCGTTGAGCGGGCGCGCTGTCGGTGCGGGGTGAAGAGGGTCGCGGGGCGCATGGGAGTGCGGGTGGCTGAGAAATGGGCGCCTGTAGGGTGGGCTCCGGTGGGATGGCCGCGAGGGGAGTGGGTGCCCGTGGTGTGGGAGAGGGAAGAGTGGGCGCCGGTTGGCGCGGATGGGATGGGCGCGGGTAGGGAGGGTGCGGGAGGAATTGGCACCGGTGGCATGGGTGCGGATGAAGTATCGCGGGTGGGGTCCGGTTTGAATGGGTGATGATAGGGTAGGTGCGAGCGGGATGGTGCGGGCAGGATGGGGTGGGCTCGGATGGGTGCGTGTGGTTACGGTGTGTGTGCGGGGTGGAGGTGGGTGGGGTGAGGGTAGGATGAGGTGGCGCCGGTGGCATGGGCGCGGATGGGGGATGCGAGAGGAGGGTGCGAGTGAAGTGGGTTCGTTTGGGACGGGTGCGGGTGTGATGGCCAGGGAGGGTTTGGTCCGAGTGGATGATGCGCGAGTGAGATGGGCGTGGGGCGTGGCGTGGCTGAGAGGGCGCGGGGTGGGAGCGAGCCGGAGCGAGGCGGGCACGGAGTGGGCGCGTGCCTGAGAACGCCCGAGAGCGCTCGATGCGTATGTAAATGCTGCGGGTCGGTTCACCGATTTGGACAAAATATTAGAGTCCGTCCTTGGCAGTCCGCAAAATACTCCTCTCAGACTCCGTGGAGGTCGCGGCCAATCGCTGAAAATACTTTTTCTCTGAAAGCTGGCTTTTGGAATTAGCATTTTCGTAAATAAATGTTTCTGAACCTCGCTGCTGCGTTTTGTTCTTGTTTTAAATCACGTTTTCCACAATGAATGTTGTTCATGAAGTCAGTGGTTTAAACCCACACAGTTACAATCGAGAAACAATTGCATACGTTTATTACTCTATCTTTGGGTCGTAGAAATGAAATGTTAATGAAGTTGAGAACAACTCTCAAAATTTCCCTCGTTTAGCTCTAGTAGAAATTGTGACTCGTACGACATGAAAAGTCGTCAATTATCATTTTCGTATTTCGTGCCTTTCTTCTGTAGATGGATAATAAAGATTTGTTGGTTGGTGATTTTACAACAATTAATAGTGAGTCACTTGTGATAAAACCGCTAACAGTAATATTTTTTCGTAGGAATGCAGTACAACAGTCAATATTTCGGTAATATCTAGTGCTTCAAATGAACTAAAGTAAAAATAATATTATTCATAAAAGTACCAACCGGTAAATGTCATTTAAAGATCTTGCTTTCGTTGGTTCCTATTTTAATGCTTATTGAAGATGATACCAATAATTATAGGACAACAAAAAATTTCAGTTACAGATTTAATCACAACTATCAAAATTGTTAAATAGAAAATAGTAAGGTTGAAATAGATTTAGTGTCACTAACCTTTGTAATAAATAAGATTTCTTATACTTCACTACTGTATACTATTAGTCTCTTAAATTAATTTTAAACTTTATAATTCTGGTTTTCTCGGGGAATTATTCATCACATTTCCTTGAAAGAAAGGCAATATATCTGGATAAGGTTGGCCGTCAAGCCTTCGAATGAAAAAGTTGACGAACGACTGAGGTAGATTTGTCAAGAATGAAAAAGTGATTGTGAGCAAGCACACGTTATCCGAGGAAGTTATTGCCCAGACCCTTGCGTTGCAGTCTCGTGCGATGGAAATTTTGCTTTCCGTCTCGATTATCCAACACGGGACCGTAACTCCCGGAGATATGCGATGCTCTCAGAGCGAGAGTAAAGCCGAAATCGTTTACAATCGTAACTCTCTTGGGCGACGGTCACAAATCATAGTGGATTCCATTTTTTCTTTCATTTTATTGTTTCTTGTTTCCATCTTTACTTTCATTGTTCGCGAAAGTTTCGGCGTCGTGAAAATTACAGAAAATCGCAGAGGAAAAATATAAAAGGAAATAGCTTCTGTCAATGATAGTGGTATCCAAAGAGAATTCGTGCTCTTCAGCATTCGTATCCCAGCCAATTGATTGCCTTCAATCTTCGTGACCACTTCTGATAGGCCATCTGTTCACGTTTCACCTTCGGAAATTGTCAGAAGTCCTACGGAGGCGGCATAAAGACGGAAATTCCGCTCGACACAATAGTGATTTCAACGCACGTGTAGAAGAGGAACCTGATCGCGATGGCTCGAAGAAATATCTTTGGTGGCGGAGGCGAACGCAGATGGCAAAAGAACGAGAATGCCATGACCTGTTATTCATCGTTCGCTTGTCACATGACGCAAAAAGCGAGTCTCGATGTGTTGGCGAATGCAACGCACGTGTTGAGGACGAGTTCCTCGGAGCTTCATACAGAGGCAGATCTGCGTGAAAGAAATTGTAACGTCGATATCACGACGCGATGCGACACAGCGAGATATCGATCCTCTTGAATGGAGAATCCTCAGACAAATGTATTGTTTTCTAGGCAGGAGGCAAAGAAACTACATCTGACAAGTGCGTGCTTACGCTTTTGTTTGCGTTCAGATTATCAGACGGGAATTCAAATTCGAACAGATAACTTTTTAAGATGTACACCGATATACGTGTACATGCTGAGAACGCTTCAGAATATCAGATTAATGAGTTATTTTCCCTTCTATCTGCATAGAAATCAGAAACCGAAAAAAGGGGTCAAAAGTTTATATTATAACAACCAAATGAAAACGTAGTCATCTTACGAAAATAATTTCATGTATCTTATTGTCATTTCCAATTTGTAGAGAGTTCTTTAGAAAAAATCATCAATTCTAAGTCTAATTAGTAAACTGCGCCCCTGCTTTCAAGAAATAATCAATTAAATATTGACATATTTCATCTAGACAAAATAAAAATTTGAATAATTTCTCACCTTAAGTTTTCGGTATATTAAATCATTATTAACTTCACTTAAAACTTTAGTTTTTGAAAATGAGTTTTTACATTTATATACTTATTAAATAATCTATTTCTGTATTTAAAGAGCAAATATTTTTCCGGTTTTATATTTTGAAACTTAAAAGAGTCACTAGATAAATCATTGAGAATTTTAATTACCAGCTATTAATAATCGAAAGACACATAGTCGCTTTCTGTGCCAAGGCAACTCCACACCGAGAAAAATTCTTGTTTGAAACCATCATATTTTTGTATGCTGTATACAGGCAGAGATACACGGCCAAGGCTGTTATTGAGTGTGCTTACGAATCGTAGGTTTATTAAGTACTCACACGATTCACTTAATCTTGAATCAGTTCAATACGATATTTTATGCAATTATAAACTGTCTATTAACAATATTTTTTGACAAAATAAAGATCCCAATTATGAGGGAATTACGTTTTTTTTTAAATTAATAAACACTGTCTTATAATTGGGATCTTTATTTTATGGACCAACCTGATATTTCTCAGCTTTAATCGAACACGTTCACCCAAGTATGTTGGGAGTTTCATATACTTTTTTCTCAGTGCAAACATTTCCAAGCAACTCTCAACTAGTATTGTTTGTGGGAAAGCTCAAGCAGTGCAGTAGACCATCTAGCGGCAGCTCGAGAGCAAAGCGCCGCTGCCGTCACTGCATTAGCTTTCAGCTATGGGCTGAGTCACGCAGCGGAATAGCTCCCCATGGGGTCAGATCTCAACCGATCCTACTTTCCTATCCCCTCCACCTAGAGTCAGAAGAAAAGGGGTTTTCTTCTGACTCTGCGTCGCTTCGTGGACGCTGTCTTTCCTCTCAACCCGCAATCAATTTCATCATGAGATAGAGTACAGCAGTGGCCAAACTATTAGTGTTATTGAATGAGACAAAAATGTATTTGTAACCATAGATCTTGAAAATAACCTGTTTGTACATCTGCTATTACATAAACGTGATCTTATTCATAATGAACATAATTGTTGAAATGTTGAAAATATTTTTTTATCCATTTCTTCAATTTCAGAGACTTTTCACAAAAGGCAAATAAATAATTTTTTATGAGCTAGTTCGTAGTCTTTTTTATTTCAGTTATTTCTAAGAATAAAGCGAATATTTTCAATGGGGTTCACGTAATAGATATTTCCAGACCATTGAAGCACAGGCTGATCAATGTCCAATATTTTCCAACTTTCATTGTTATTGTAGAATGGAGCGCAGTTCTGCAAGAATATGAATATATCTTTCCAAATAACGTATTTGTTTGAGTGGATCATATGTGATATACGACTGAATGTATTGGTCATACCTCATAAATCTTTAACTGTTTACACGATTCCACTACCATTAACAGGCGTTAATTTATTATTAATAGTTGAAACGCGATCAAATCATCGTGTTTTTCAGGTGCTTCACAGGATACATAGCAACGCGTTAAGCCAAGGAAGAAATATTTACCATAATTTGGCCACATCTGTATTTGCTTCTCACGGATTTGCCTCCCCTGCCGTTTTGACCCATTCGTCAATTGTAGTAAATTAAATACGCAGAAGTCTCAAATAAATCGAAGAGTTATCTGACACCACTTTGAAAGAATATGGGATGATCTCTTAAATGCTCAGAATCACTAGGGTTCCGTCAATTAACATCCCATATATATATATATATATATATATATATATATATATATATATATATATATATATATATATATATGAGATGTTTTGACAATTGTTTCACGGTGTGAATTTTAGCACCACTGGTTCTCCCTGATCTCATTTCAAATTGCTACCATTCGTATAGCTATGTCCTTACGCAACACGCGCTAATTTGCTGAGGAGCTCGCTAAGCGCTTTCCATGGCGTGGCTTCACCGCAGTGCTTCTGACCGGGAGGATCTAGGCTTCGAGTCCCGGCAGTGGCAGGATTTTTCATACTAGCTAGACCACTAGATCAAATTCAGCTAATGCCTGGAAGACATACTGTCTGATCGGTAGTTTTCCGTGTATTCTCCGATCAACACAAAGTGAATGCTGGAGCAGTACCCTAACAAACGCATGGAGTGCAATTTTTCTTTCCTCTTCCTTCCACACACACGCACATACACTTCACTACCACACGTGTCTAGAGACGAGTCGAAAGTTTAGAGCTTGTCCCGGCTGGGGCGGTGCTCCGCTGGTGGGAGATACTTGATTGGGAAAAATCTCCGCCAGCCGATGTAGGTCGGCGCCGAATCTCGCCAGACAGCGGGGGACGATCGCCTTCTTTCCGTGCGCCACCGTTGCAGGGTTTTCTAAGTCTCTGCAATCAACGGGACGCGGCAGTGGGCGGAGCGGATTCGCCTTGAGGACAGAAATGTCGCATTGCGCCGCAGGATGTCGGTGCCCGTACACCCGCACCGAAGAGCAACTACACCGCGGACGTTTTGAGCTCTCGGTGCCGTGAGGTGAAAATGACAGGTTCATAGTGTATAGTGCGTAGTACAAATAACTAGGCAAGTAAGGAAGTTAAAGAGTTCGAATTACAACGTGGCAATTCAAAAATAAGCTAGGAAAAGACCCTAGGAATACGCCAAAGCGCGATTCTTTGTATTGGTAAGTTAAAGGTATGCTAGCAGAACGTTTTTTGTAAGACTGAACCAAAAGTCAAGAAGTGGTGCGGCATCCTAATATTCTGTTCTTAACGATATTAAACTCTCACATCACAAAGAATCTGGGACGAAATTATAACAAAATGAAATCTATTTAAGGAAGTGAAAATGCTTTCTGAATCCAAGAGAATGGCTGTATTATGCAGCCTCTAAAACGACACGAAGCCCTAAGACGTTTCACTACTTTATTAGAGTACATCCAGTATGATGAATTAAATTAATGATAAGAGGTGAAACTACTGAAACATAACACTCATTTACTCGTTTTCTCATTTACAAGAGAATAACAATATCGGAGATTTAGTCATTGTTTTGTGACTCAAATGACTGGCAGCACAACAAGGCTTCCACCTCGCTTTTCAACCCAGAAGTGTGTGGAGGCGTGGCTACCCAACATCACCGATTACGCAAAACACGGCTCTTTCAACGCCCCCGCTTCTACCGTTACCGCACTTAACGTCACCGTAATAAACCCCCTGTCCCAGCAGCAGAAGCTTCTCATCCGACTCGCGTGTCACCACATACTCAGCCACGTAATATACAGCGCGCACATTAGCATCTCAACGACCGGTTGGGCGGCGCGCCCGGGTGCGCGGGGGCGGCCGCTGGGCCAGATGCTGGGCCGGGGCGCGGCGCAGACACGGAGCGGGCGGCGGGGAACAAGGGCTAATATGTTGGGCGACCGCCAGGGATCGCGGGGGCGCAGCGGGGGAGCGGCGGCGGCGGCGGCGCGGGAGAACACTCGGAGCTTTTTTTGTTTAATTTATTAATCTTTGGTCGATTTATTTACTCTTTCAGCGTTTTCATTTATACATAATAGTTTTCCATACAGTGTTTATACGTATAGAAATTACACATTTTTTACATTGTATAATTACACATGAACATTCTCACCCGATAGCCTCACCAGGCACCATGCAGAACTTGAAGACAAATGATAACAATTGAAAGCATGGAGGAGTATTGTAGAGTATTTTAATGCTGCTTTTGCTTAGATTGGCTACTCCAAAACCCACAATCCCACTCGGACACTTTTCTCAAATGGTTATAAAATGCAGCAATTGATGGATCAAAGGATGCGCTACACTAGGGATTCATTACTTATAATCTAGGGACTCATAACTTCGACGAAGTGGGAGAAGGCGAGAATGCGAAAACTGAAAAAGGCCAATGTTTATGTGTTTAGTTCGTACTGTAATAGTTTGTGCGTAGCGCGAAGCATTTTATTTTATACGAAACGAAAATATGTTTGCGCGATCTCTAACATTTCGATAGAGATATATCGAATGACGATACTCCACCAGAATTATCGGGTGTCATCTGGTGACTTGTATTTTGTACTATACACGTTACAGTCAGGAGAAAAAATAATTTGTTTCCAACTATGGAGACAGTATGAGGTGCTAACTCTGTATTCCCATAGTGCAACATAGAATAACGGTGGAGAGATCTGGTCGAACCAATGGGAATCAAGAGAATTAATCATTGTGGCTATTTGGCATTAGTTTCACTCTTTGACTTCACAATATCACAATCACTCAGTACTACTTTCATTATCATTGGCGGAGAAATAAAAAGAAGATTCGGAGGCAACACTGTTTCATTTACAAGAACGCCTAGGATGGTAGAATCCAAATGTGCACTCTTTAGTGTAGCTAGTGATGAGACACGCGAGAAGACGAGAAGTTGTACCTACGAGACGGAATGTTTAGGAACATCAGAAATGACTGCATTTACAGTGCTGCGGTTTTGAATCAGGAACTAGTTTCTGGGTATGTAAGAAGAGCGGAAGAGGTGTGGTGGCATGTTCAGAAACGAGAAGAACGACTGTATCCAAGATCTGCGGTGTAAGAACGGTATCTACCGAGCTGCTATGTGGGAAGAGAGGGCAGGTGTGGTAACGTCATGACAACATGTTAAGGAGTGCTAGGGAAGGCAATGTTCAAGTGCTGCGGTGAAAGGTTAGTTAGTTAGTTAGTGCCTTATTTTACGTGGCGAGACTCGGGCCATCAGGCCCGCTCTTCCGTCTAACCACGCAAATTTCGCTACGCTCCTTTCACCACCTAGCGGAGAAAGGAGGTATGATCTTGGGCGACGAAACAGGCAGAAAAGGTCAGTACCTAGTGACGAGACTTTTGAGAAGGGAAAGGTAGGTGTAATAGCGTAATGATCATTATGACCGTCACGTTGAAGGATGACGGAGATGCCAAAGTCCAAGAGCTGTGGTGAAGGGTCGGTCGTTGAGACGAGACATCTGCGAAGAGGAGGATAGAAGGGAAGCGGCGTGGCAACATGGTCGATGACGCCAGCGATGATCGCGTCCGAATGCTGCGGTGCAAGAACTGTATCTAGTGTCGAGGCTTGTGGGAAGAGCCAAATAGGTAGGATAGCATCATAATGGCTTGGACACAGTCGTTCCTGTAGTTTCTGAACAAGAGCTTCGGAGTAAGAACGGCAACTAGTGACGAAGTATGTGGGAAGTACCAAACAGCTAGGGTATCGTCATGACGGCAGGCTCAGAACTGCCGGATCTAACCGCGTCTGCATTCTCAAGTGCTCAACGAGGGTAGCCGTTGGTGGGGAGACCCGGGACGGTAGCTAGTGTCGAAGCATGTGAGAAGAGTCGATTAGGTAGGGTAACGTCATGACAGCAGGCAGAAATGCCGGGTTTAACTATGTCCGCAGGCTCAAGTGGTCAGTGTAGGTAGTCGTGAGTGACGAGTCCAGGAACTAACGTTACCAAGTAACGAGACGTGCGGGAAGCGCCGATCAGGTAGGGTAGCGTCACGACTGCAGGCTCAGCACCGCCGAGTGTTAAAGTGCTCAGCGAGGGTAGCCGTGAGTGGTGAGTCCAAGAACACTACCTTGTAACGAGGCGAGCGGGAAGCGCCGAACAGATAGGGTAGGGTCACGACAGCAGGCTCAGC
>BLKR01015951.1:0-43008 GCA_011170035.1 Teleogryllus occipitalis
CAGTGCTTGCAGTGCACTACAGTGCTTGCAGTTCATTGCAGTGTCCTTAACCACCACAGCCGGTCACTACATTAGAGATAACATTACGTGTTAATTGTGCAGTAACAGTTCTTACAAACATCATTGGCACAGTGAAAAATGGCGAAGACGAGTTTTGTTTTATACGGAGAAAGTGGAATTTGTACCAGTAGTTTGCAAGATGTAATGATAAGTCTGAGAAATGTCTAAAATACAACATTTATACAACAGTGCGCTGCAATTTTTGTTCAGAAAAAGTCCAAGCGGTGAGAAATTTAATGTCAAAAAATAAGAACTTAATTTAAAGAAAAGGTTTAATGGTTTTGTTTACGTAAACCAGTGAATGGTACTACTGCAGATACTATATTCAAGAATGGACAGATTCGAAGCATGATGTTAACATATTTAAAAATATTTAGAGGGTACTAAAGGGAAAAAACAAATCGCTTAATGTAAGAGATCTGATAAGAACAAATTTGTTTGGTAAATAAATAAGTATATACTTCAATCGAGATAAAATTATCCTTTGATTTTCCGCTTTTTATTGAAATTTTCTTTTACTTCAAAAAAAGAAAACAATATCCCCATTGTTTAAAAATATTAATATTTGTTAATAAAAATTTCAAAGATAATTCTCAAAATTCTATAATTCTTATTTAGTTACATTTTCTCAGAAATATAAGGCAGTAAGAAAAAGTCGGGAAAGGTCGGAGACAGCGAGAATTGAAAAGGCAGGCAAATATCAGAGGCTGCGAGGAATTTTTGGCGAATATAGAAAGGCTCGAAAATATCTGATTCGATGAGGAAATTTGGCGACGGAGATGGATTCCTTGGGGACGTCGTAGTTGTCGTGACCAATTGGAAAACTGTACACGCTAGACACATTGCTTGTTGACAGGCGGGTGCGAGGTAAGTTGTAGACAAAGTGGGAGGAGAGGGGAAGTGAAGTTGGGAGCTGAGGTGCAGAGATGGGGAAAGGGTCGCGCTTCACTGAAGTCAGCAGAGGCATTAAAAGATACAATAGCGCACCATGAAACATGTTCTGAGCTTCCGTGCCGTGGTCGATATTACTCGTTTATGGTCGCGAGAGATGTTCGATTAATGAAATATCGTGACGTTATGACCGGCACGATTTGCTCCAATTGCGCACTCCTCCGAAACAATTGAACAAGCTGCTATAGCTTCTAAAGCGGATGGCACGATTCACACGAACGTCTCCTAATAACTTTTTGAAGGCCTTGTATTACTGTTGTTTTAACTCTACACGGGTTGGTTGCTCTCATTAACAGATCCCTTGTTAACGTTTCATCATTTATTTCCCTACTGAGAACAGATCACATAAAGTGAAGCCGGTAAGATCTGTAAGGAATGACAATCATCTGAAAATGAACGTTTATGTTTCGTGATAATCACATAAGCTTAGAAATATCAATATCATAATCAAGTAATAAACAATCCACTATTTTTCTGAAGATGTGATTCAAAAAGCTTTGCTCACCGCATCAGTGCCAGAATAATACTTTAAACGAAGAGTAACAAGTAATAACATATGTGGCAGAAACAAAATATGTTTGCAATGCTTAGAAAACTTACCGTTGAGAGTTATGCGCAACATAGGATCAACTTCTACTTGATAAGCATATTCCTGTTAAAGGACTACACAAAGCACTTAACTACCTTATTAAAATCTATTTCTCCATCGAAGGGAGTATTTTATAAAATGTGACGGTAATAAGAAAAGAGTCTTCGAAACATTACTCGTCTCTGTTTCACAAAATCATGTTTCACGTCGGATACCAAGTTTCAAGCAGCAAGCAGCAGTAGGCGCTATATAATGTGTAGAGCGTCTTCTACAAACGAACAGCGCAATTTTTCAAGCAGCCGCCGTGGGTTGAAAGAAGCTCAGGACAGGAGGTAGGAGCCCCCGCTGGGGTTTGACGCGCCTTCTGAGGCTTCCATTTGTACACACGGCGCTTGGTAGTGTCTGACATTTCCAGAAGCAATGGCGGTAACTGAGGCTTGGAGTACACTATGAAATAACGAAGGAAGATATTGATAATAATGCAGTGTTTGCCATCGTGAAAAGAAGATTTTGGAATGAAAATGTAGACGGACCAGAAAGCAACGCATGTTACGCTTAGTACCAGGTTTCAAGTTTCAGTTCAATCACGTGGATTTTGTAGTGCACGAAGTGATTTCACAAGAGATATTCTCTGGGTTCAAACGATTTATATGCATGTAATTCTATCATTATCCCTTTAATATCATTATTATTATTGTTGTTATTATTATTATTATTTAATGCATTTCTTAGCGCTAATAGTGGTTGACAATTCTAGAAAAACCTAAGATATCTAGAGGTTCCCTCGCAGAACACCAACGGTGTGTTGTAGTTGGGATGCTATGTTACAACCACATCAAGGTCTAGATCGCTGTGATGTTTCGTCAGGTCTCTGCGTATAGCCCGTAGAATCCTAAATATTTTAGGAACATCTGTGTCCGTCCGATTCTAGAGTATTTACAAATCTATCTGTAGGCAACGATTTTTCGTTGTTTAGATTTTCGCAGCCATTCTGGAATCTACTGGGACTCTCCATATCTCCATACCTTACTTTCTCGCCAATGGCGATACGATCCCGATATGATGAAATCCTAGAGTAATTGTCTTTAGGACTAACGTTCGATCACCGTTGCTTGTACTTCCACCATTGATATATTGTCTACAATCTGCTCACAGATTCATGTTAACCATTCTGTCGTGACAATGACTGAAATCGGTTTCTGCAAATTTACTAGACACTGATTAAAATAATTGGCAGTTTCTTTACCTTTTTGCGTAATTTGTACTTGCCATTCTTGATAATCTTATCTATTTTGGCTTGATTGATCTTGGTCCATAGATTCTGTTCCGGAGATGGACCATAACGGCCTTATTTCTTTCAAGGGGGCCATTCCAGATCCAACCCTGAGTGATAGAGAGGTCCCGTGCGTAATGTCTGCGGAGTGGTTTGTCACATCAACTTACTCGACGTCTCATTGTTTCCTCCATCTCTTTCAATGAAGTAAATGCTTCCCAGCTTGTGGATTCCTTCTATACATAATTTAACGAACCACGTATTCCCAGAATTTTAGATGTACGTTGCTAGTGCTTGATTCTCAATTTAAATAATTTTTCTCTGAACTTTGCTCAATTCCACGGCTTCCAGATCTGCGAGAGAGATAGGTGGTCGACATGACGGCACGGGGTAGGTGGAGAGCTGGCATTCGTTTTCTGGGTTGACGATCCCCATTACCTATCTTTGCTTACGTCCAATTTCTTATTTCAGCTGTGTAGCAACCCACCTATTCCATCCAGGAGTTGATGTTACCATGGATGAGATTTCCACTGGGCTTGGAAAGTTCTTGAAAGCTCTCTCTGAAAAGTTCTTGCTCCCATATTTTGTACTTCGAGGAGGCGTATGTCTCAACGTAGCGGCAGTTACTCACGGCCTGCTGAAAGCCTAGGTAGTGCTTCGCCTCCTCCATGGACACGCCTCTTATGGCAGTCGTGTTAGCGAGCGTGGTATTCGAGGTGTTAGTGATTCTATGATGAATACTTGACGAACCCCGAGAGTAGAATACTTGCCTGCGCCGGACTCCAATATGGTGTTACTTCTAAGCATCCGTATTGTGGTAAGCAGCGAAGTTAGCACAGTTTCAAAATTCTATACAACATCCAACTTCCTACAACACTAGTGGTAACCAAACACAAGTTTTTCACTAAAATGAATATTACGCTGTCGATATGGCGGATAACAACGCCCCTAGAGTTTAAAACAGATCTTATAAATTTAAGATGTAGTTTACAAGAATCCTTAAGAACATCCTAAAAATTTTCTCAAAAATGACTTCAGATTTTTCTGGAATTTTTATTAGATTAAAGCAAAAAACACTTATTAAAATGGCACAGGTTATACTTCTGATAACAATTCTGAACGTTAGAAAATTGCATAAGTTCCAAACATTTTGGAACCAAACCAAATATATAGATTTTTCTTTGTATAATTTGTTCCATAAAATTAAATCTCTAAAATGTACGATAGAATTTTTTGTAATTCTGAATAAAATCGGAACATTGAAAATATGCAAAATTTATTTAGTTAAAACTGCTGCATTTTTTCTTTCAACTGTTCTTAAGAATAAAGCAAAAATATTACGTCACACTACAATGTGACAATTTTGATTAAATATTTTGATTTTTCAAAAATTTCAAGCACGCAATTTTTGTTTGTAAAGTTGTATAGTTTTGAGAAAATTCTTTATTAATGAGTGGGATGTTGAATAAAATTCAAAGATAAGTACACTTTGACAGGGAAGCGAATATTGCCAAATGTCATTGAAATACATAGATTTCATATTGCAAAAAAACATTATATATATATATATATATATATATATATATATATAATAATAATAATAATGCCGGAGCAGTACCCTAACAAACGGGCCACGGACCGCGCGCGATCTTTCCTTCCTCTTCCTTGTCCTGGCCTCTCCTCGTACACACACACTTACACTAACATACACTACACTACCACATATTCCGGGAGACCGGTCGGGAGCTTAGAGCTTGTCCCGGCTGGGGCGGTGCCCCGCTGGTGGGAGAGTCCTGGTTAGGGGGAAACCCCACTAGCCGACGGTAGGTCGGCGCCGGATCTCGCCATCCAGTGGGGGAAGATCACCACCATCTCCCGAGAAAAAACATGCACTACACTAACGGTACTAATGACGCGCAGTTGACACGCCCGGAAACGCGAAAAAATCAATCAATAATGATACTTATTTTCAAAAAGTATTGTTCGCGACCTTATTTAAAAATACAATTGAAACGTTTCTTACAAGAAGTAGTTCAAATTCAATATTTTTCGGGAGGCATCAAAAACTTCACAGCGTTGACGTGCATAGTAATAAATTTACGATTTTTCGCTGACTTTTTCTTTCAATGAGTTTGGCAGTTGCCGAAAGGAAATGTTCCAGCAGACAGCGCAAGTTGTAGGGAATAATTTGGTAAAATATCTCAAAATATAGAATTTTTGACATGTTTGGTTCTTGTAAGCAACTCCTCAATCATTAAGAACAGATTTTATTTAAGAAAAAAATGTATATATTCCAAAGTGTACCTTTGCGATGTTATTTCTTTCTAATTTTCAAAACATCTGAGAGTTATCCGAAAACTGCACCAGCATCAATTTTTAATCGACCATTCATACATACGAGAAAATAATTTAAAGAACAAATTTGAGTCCTTTTGGGAAAATAACTTCTCAAAATGTGCCAAAAGTTTACGCAAAATTAACAAATTTCCTCGAATATTCGAAAAATTGTACAAGATATTTGCTTCACTATGTCTTCGAACAACAAATTTTATTAATAAAAATCTCTATCTTTAATACTGTTTTATAAAAAGACGTCGACATACTTCTGATATTTTGAATTTTCAAAAACTCAGAGATTTCTACGAAAGGGAGAGAAACTCGCAGGGAATTAAGTTGGCTCAGGTCGATCGGGGAATATCAATATTGGAGAAAATCGCCTTAACGGTTTAGGTACTAACGTTGACCGTAGACGGACGAACGGAGGTAAGGGCGAGCAAATTGACGGATGGACATACAGACGTTTTGCCATCAATCGATTTTTCGGTGACAAGGACCTACAAAACATTGAATTTGACTTTACAACGCGTTAGACAAAGTAATTTACTACATAGAAGAAGAATATTTATCCACTTTTTCGTTACCAGGGTCCGGCAATAAGAATTTTTCTATCAAATATGGCCGATTTCTGGCGCACGTTTACAATATTTTTTTTCTTCTTAGGAATGCGAGAAAACAAAAAGGAAAAATTGAGTAAAATAAAAAGGGATCACAGAAAAACAAATTCTAACAACAATTTCTGTGAGGAGAACCGGAGAATTCCGGAAAATGTTTATAGGTGAGGTCTGAAAGGCCTTGAGTTTGCAACTAAATAACTGCTTTCGATGCATCACTTAGACTTCGCTAATGGATTTCCGTGTCTGGAGCTTTTACGTAGAAACACGATCAAACCATCGAGACACAGCCTTGTCTTCAACTTAGATTCTTGTATAGTAAACGGCCAAAGTTGCAGTTGTGAAGGCCAAATACGTACCATGTCAAGAATATTAACTTGTAAAGAGCAAAATAGCCATAGTGAAGCTCATGATATTTCTACCTTTGAAAAGTAGTTGTAGCTAAGAAGACGACTTCTATATATAACTTAACTACACGTATACTACAACCAATATAGGTAGCCTTGTTGAATGGACGAATTAAAATGATATATAAACCTAAATTAAATATAAGGGTTTCTCTAGAGTGTTTGACACCCGGATAATCCGATAGATTTTTCGACGCTTATGATTTTTTTCCCTTGAGATAGTATTTCTTAACAAGAAAATGATTTCTATATAAAACTTAACTACATGTGAACTACGCTCAATGTAGAGAGACAAATTATTAACCTACATGTTAAAAAATCATTCACCAGAAATTGACATCCGGATCTTCCCATCCACACACTTCCCTAGTACGCTGGCTCATGCACCCCAGAGCCGCATCATTAGCGATTTCCGGCATGTTAATTCCACCCGGGCTTTCTCGCAGTTCATACCGGACATGCCGGAGTAGCGAGCGGTTGCCAGGGGCGCTGTAAGCAGCGAACGATGCGCCGGCGACGCGGCGGTGGAGTCTGCCGAGTGGCGGGGGGGGGGCGGGGCCGACATCTCCCACGGAGGAGGTCAAGGTGGTCGTTGTCACAGTGGCACGCCAGGTGACAAGACACGCCGCGCCGCGCCGGCGACAGAGGCGGGAACGCCGCGCCGCGCCGGGTAGTGGAAGCGGCGAAAGCGGAGGCCAGAGTGGTGGAGAAAGCCTAGGATGTGGGAGGATGCTGCAGAGGGGCGCGGTAGGAAGACCCCTGAGGTGCGGCATTGGATAATGCAAGGAAGGCGGTTCAGGAACGGAAGATGATGATTGTATGAAATGTTCGATAAGAACCACAATATACAAATTGAGAGATGTAGTAGATCGACGCGGCGACACTAAAGCAAAGCTCTTTTTATTCATTGCTTAGTGATTGAGAACGCGTCAACTAAGCTATTGAACCCGTAAGTACAGTGCATGTGTTTTCCTCGAGAAGTGGCGGTAATCTCCCCCGCTGGATGGTGAGATCCGGCACCGACCTTCCGTCGGCTAACGAGGTTTACCTCCAACCAGCATCTCCCACAAGCAGAGCACTGTCCTAAGTGGGACAAGCTCTAACTTCCCGACCCGTTTCCTGGCAAGTGTAGTATTGTAATGCATGTAAGTGTAACGGTATGTAAGTAAAGGATGAGGATATGACAAGGAAGAGGAAGGATAGATTGTGCGCGGTCCATAGCTCGTTTGTTAGGGTACTGCTCCAGCATTTGCGTGGTGTTGATCGGAGAAACCTCGGAAAACCAGAGCCGCCAACCGTTGGAATTCTCCTCGAGATGGTAACTGAATTCGGCCTGGGTCTCTAACATGTGTGGAAAATCCTGCTAACCCCGCGACCTCCCGGTCAGAGGTATTGCAGTGAGATCAGTTGATGCCTTGAGCCAACTCTCCCGGTCTAAATCGATGCGAATCAATACAAACGTTGGGATAGTGGGATGAATAATTCATACAACGGTAATTGTGACGTAAAATAAATATTATTACGTGTGTTTAGACCCAATCGTGGTCGGGCAGGAATGAAAATATTTGATGTTGGATAAGGTTGTGGAGATTGGTATAAAATAAGATGACAGAGGAATAGGGGTGAGGAAACGTAAACGAGTTGCCGGATTACAGACTGGGAATTATAACTATAGAAAACAGTTGAGTGAATCGATAGTCGTGAGGATATAAACCGACGAGAAACTAGTTGGAGACTTGGAGTGTGAGTTTTAAAATACAGAACATGTAGTTGTAAGCATGTTTTGTAAAGAACAAGAGACTTTCTTCAAGAAAAGTCTCTGGGAAGTGATTAAATACGTGCTGTTTATGAAGAATATGATTAAGATCTGAATTGGATGTTCTGACATGGTTGAAGAAACAAAGATACGAAGGAAAACTTCAGCACAGGCAGCAAATGAGCAGCTAGACAACTGAATAGGTTTCAATTAGTTAGATGAAGTGTTTACTCAGGCGAACTTTTCCATGAACGAGGGAGTATTGAGTTTTGAACATGTGTGCATTTGAAAGTTTAACAGGATTTTGTAGAGAAACGGATTGTCATTTAATCAGCTGGGTTAGGGATTTCGATGAAATTTCGGTGTTGCTACGCTTAAGCGGTTGGTAGGTGCAACGTTTGAGCATTTTTAACTTTCGGTAAAAAGAAGCATTTAAGAATTTTGAGAATATAGGCGCTTCGGCGTCGTAGTATAATCAAAGGCTTGAATATCCTGACATTGGGTGCCTTTAAGTGTTTTATCTGCAGACAACGAAGAAGCACGAGCGAAGTGGACGGTCATTTCGGCTATGGTAGATGGTTAGGGTACACGACTGCGGCAAGCGGTTCCCGGGTAGCCAGTTAGATGAGGTAGCTTTCAGGAAGGGCATGTAGGTATTTCAATGGGCAGCCATTTGCTATGTCTGACGTTAGGACGGGATGGAGTTTAGAAAGTTAGGTGTTTGAATATTCAAGTGTTTGACTGTTTAGGCATTTATATATTTAAGCGTTTACTCAATTAGACAATCGGATAGCTAGGCGTTCGGATAGTTAGACGTCTGGTTAGTTTGGCATTTAGATAGTTATACATTCGGATAGTTTGCCATTTGGATAGTTAGGTGTTCTGATAGTTAGGCGTACAAATAATTAGACGTTTGAATAGTAACGAGTATGTGTAGTTACGCCTTTAAATCCTAATGCATTTGGATTGTTGTGCATTTGCACTATCATGCTTTTGAATCGTTACGCTTTTGGATCGCAGTATTATAGTTCCGCGTTTGGAAAGTTACATTGTTTTATAGTTATGCGTTCGGATATTGAGGCGTTTCAATAATTACTAGATCAAATCTTGCACGTTTGTGTAGTAACACACTTGGATAGCTACGTGTTCGGATAGTTACGCGTTTGCATGTAGTAGTTACCCATTTCAATAGTTTTGCGTTTAAATAGTTATGCGTTTGGATAGTTATGCGTTTGGATAGTTATGCGTTTGGATAGTTATGCGTTTGGATAGTTATGCGTTTGGATAGTTATGCGTTTGGATATTTATGCGTTTGGATAGTTATGCGTTTGGATAGTTATGCGTTTGGATAGTTATGCGTTTGGATAGTTATGCGTTTGGATAGTTATGCGTTTGGATAGTTATGCGTTTGGATAGTTATGCGTTTGGATAGTTATGCGTTTGGATAGTTATGCGTTTGGATATTTATGCGTTTGGATAGTTAAGCGTTTGGATAGTTATGCGTTTGGATAGTTATGCGTTTGGATAGTTATGCGTTTGGATAGTTATGCGTTTGGATAGTTATGCGTTTGGATAGTTATGCGTTTGGATAGTTATGGTTTTGGACAGTTATGTTGATGTATAGTTATGTGTTTCGATAATTACGAGTTTGATATATATTTTCGATGGGGATCGGCGCTCGAGCTGCAAGATGTTTGGACATCGTGCATTCGCACGGGCTCGCGTTCATCCGAGCGACCTGGCATAACGCGGGACGGCGAGCAGGCGTTTAAGGGAGGATTGTGACCCGACCTCAGCCACCATCACCGCCTCAGCCACCGCGCGGGATAAATACGCGTTTGGATAGTAATGCATTTGAATAGTTACGCATTTAAATAATTGTGTGTTTAAATAATTACGCGTTTAAATAATTGCACGCTTACATAATTACGCGCCTAAGTAGATACACGTTTGTGTAGTTACGCTTTTACACAATTACATGTTCGGATAGTTATACATTTGGATACTTACGAGTTACATATTTTCAATGGTGTTGGACGTTCGCGCTGCAAGTCGTTCGGACGACAGGCATTCCCATGTGTTCGCGTTGACTCCGGCGACCTGGCATAATGCGAGAGGGCGAGCAGGCGTTTAAGTGAGGATTGTGACCCGGCCGCAGCCATCGCCCCCGCCACAGCCGCCGCGCGGGATAGTTACGCATTTGGATAGAAATGCATTTGAATAGTTACGCGTTTAGATAGTAATGCATTTGAACAGTTACGCGTTTAAAAATAAACACGTTTACATAACTATGTGCTTAAACAGTTACACGCTTGTGTAGTTACGCGTTTAGACTGTTACATATTCGGTTAGTTATACATTAGGATAGTTAAACATTAGGAAAGTGTGGCGTCTTACGGGTGTAATCAGTACACAGACGAGAGTGGGTTGTAATAACAGCAGGTTTATTCACTATTTAGACCGTAGTCACAAATAACCAATGCACTGTATACAATAAACTAACTAAATAGACCCCACTGCTAGGAGAGATATTTACAACCGCTACCACACCGCAACATACTATCTAATGTTTCACCGTGCGTAGTACCGCCTGCCCTGAAACCGACTACATGTCTCACTAGTCACGACAATAACTGCCGGCTCCTTCGCAGCGTGCACGCACGCACCTCTCACTGACGACCTACGCTGCCGATGCCGCTGTCTCAAAGAAGGAAGAGCTATTGTTCTCACAGCCCTTAAATAGCCCTCGCGACGCTGCCCGCCGCCTCCATTGCCTCCGCCCTAACGCCCGCACACCCCGTCGGAAAAAAACCGTGCGTCATAGCTTCTGCCATAGTCTACGCATTCGGTGCGCACCACGCCGCGTGCCCACGCTGGTTTTAGCGACACGACGCTACAACCATTACATTAGGATGGTTATACATTAGGATAGTTATACATTAGGATAGTTATACATTAGGATAGTTATACATTAGGATAGTTATACATTAGGATAGTTATACATTGGATAGTTATACACTTGGATAGTTATACACTTTGATAGTTACTAGTGAGATATTTTCAATTGTGTTGGACGTTCGCGCTGCAAATCGTTCAGACGACAGGCATTCCCATGGGTTCGCGTTGACTCCGGCGACCTGGCATAACGCGGGAGGGCGAGCGGGCGTTTAAGCGAGGGCGGGCGGGTCGCGGCCCGGCCGCAGCCACCGTCGCCGCTCGTCCGTCACGCGAAGGCCCCGCGCTGCTGCTGCTGCTGCCGCCGCCGCCGCCGCCGCCGCCGAGGCAGGCGGGGGCTGCGCAGGCGCAACGGGGTCGCGGCCGCGCTGCGCTGGGATGAGGTGCGTGACGCCGCGCCGCCGCTTTCCTCAGTCACGCCCGCTTTCGGGACGCGATCTGGATGGGCGCAAATGTACAACAAAGCCTCGTGACGCAACGTTGCATTGTCAAATTCACATTCGAACCTCCTTCACCCTCCACTGTAGGAGCTTGTAGTCGGTTAGCTGACGTATGAAGAGGACACTGAGTGTGAATAGAAGGAATTAGTTTTGCTATTCGTAGGTCTACTCTTGAAGGAAATATTTTTAGTCGTCAAACACTTTTTTGCTACTTCTTATGACATTTGTGTGAAGAGAATGTTGTGCATAACATGTTCACTCAATCTAATATGTTCCGGTGTTGATACAATAACATCAATTTGTAACTTTATGTCAACAATCATTGCAGTTCATCATTATCTTTATCGTCGAGGAATCCATCAATCTACCCAAATGAATGTTATCGTTTTGCAAAATCGGAAGAAAGTAGATAAATATATAATGATAGTACTTAGAAAAATGAAAGTAGTTTCTAAATAGTAATGATATCTAGAAATTCATTTCTTACTTTATATGAACGTAGTTTCTAGTAGTGAAAAAGAGAAATAATGAAAACATTTTAGGACGTATTACTGCTCTGCAAACTTTTTAATGGTTTCAAAGAAATGACGTAATCTGCCATAAATTATGATAGTTCGCATGCTACTCACTACTCTACATAACAGGAACAAGCCAGTCAGCCTCTTCGGTATCGCCTTTCCTCTTCACTCGGGCAGAAAGTGAACAAAACCAAAAAGTAAAACAAATATTGTAAAATATACTTTCCTGCTTAAAAAACCGTATTTTCAATTTAATGAAATACGCTCCATTAAACTCTTTAAATTTAACCATTTTAATATACCCAATATTGTCTATGGACAAGAAACAAACATACCTGGGAAAGTAATTATGCGAACTTATTTGATTATTCAGAATACTCATTCCGCTATTACTAAACAAAATCATTTACATCAAACTAATTTATCAAACAATTTCTAGTCATTAATATTCCGTGTGTGGAGGAATAAGTAGTATTTAAATAAAGTTCTCATATATTCCAGTAAGATGTACGTTATAAATAGTTATGCTTCTAAGAAAGTGCATTACATTCATGTTTATGAGTTAATTCATGTTTATCGTATTAATGAATAAGGAACGAGGTACTTGTTCATAAAATTAATGTCTTTGGTAAGAGTGGATTAAATATTTAATTACTCAACATAAATCCTATAAACACAGATACTTAAGACTCCTAAACCAAAAAAATTTGGAATCTAAAAGTAAACAACCTTGTTCGAATTCGACGTCTTCACCCTTAAACATTGCATCGATTTGCTTGCTTTTTAAAATAAAGGTAATTATATAAACAAATGACATTCTTCCTGTATTCATATGGTCATCCGACATACCACATTTCTTTAAAGTTTTAAGCTCTTTTTTTATTACGCAACTGAAGCAGCATCTTAGCAGAGTCACGAAAGGCAATGCACGAAGAAAAGGCACTTAAGTGGCCTGCCCGTAACATAACTTCTGTCACTGGCATCTTGCGACATATTTTCTCAAGGAAATAGAGTAACATGTAATGTTCCTGCTCTCCTACTATGTTTCATATTCCGAACATTTATTTAAAGCAATGCATGCAATGAACAGAATTGTGGCTCTGAAGAATTTGGAATATTTTACCCCAAGTAGTACAAAAAGATTTAAACATATTGAGATATATTTTGAAATTAGTTGTGCTACAACAGCCCATACTTACTGGCATTAATTCTAATTATTTCAATTTTCGAAAATTTATAGAATTCAACAAAAGAGAGACCTGTGCAATTTTTAGGCTTCCTTTGTAAAAATTGAAGAAGAAATTTAGAGTGGTTTTTGAGATTTTTTTATAAACTGCATTAACTTCAAGCAGAACGTACGCCAATACTGCTCTTTTTTTAAATTGTATATTCTTTTTTAAGATCTGATGTTTTTGAGCAATTTTCAAAGACATAAGACAAAAATCTCTATCTTCTATATTCTACTTTTGCAATATTATTTTTTCAATTTTCTAAAATTTAGGGGTCTTCAAAACAGACGAACAGTACCTTTTTACCGTCTACTGATACATAGGGGAGGAAAAATTTAAAGAAAAAATTTGTGGGTGTGTTTGGTACAACAGTTGTTTAAAACCAACAAAAAATCACAAGTTAGAAGCAAATACTGTGAAAACATCACAACTGAACCAAGTATACATATCAAATACGGTAGGCGGTAATAACATATTGCATAAGACCAATAACCACTTTCATTTCGTGATTTCTTCATCTCCTCCTCGCACCGAATGTGATGTTTTATGACGTGTCCAGCTGGCTCACCAGTCCCGTCTCGATCCCCCTTCCATCGTCTCGAGGAATTCGAGTATAACGATATCTGGCTTTGGATCAAAGACGCCTCCATGACAGCAAGCACCTCTTTCCCTACCTTAACCGAACATTACTCTGGCTGCACCTCCCTTATCACCGCAAACGTACACATCGATCCTACGCTAGTTACATCACATTAACTACAATCCCCTCTTATTTACCTCTAGATTACCGCCTCTTCTCTCCGCACTGCATTCAATGCCTACACCCTAATTGAAATTATCGCGGCGTAAGAAATATTCCAACTTCAATATTACGAACAATAATGTTGAGATCATCGAAACAACCATAAATTACACCGCAAAAAGCGCACAGTTTCCATTCCCAACTGGATTATCATCAACATAACTCGTATTTCCTCACAGTCCAGTCACTAGCTGACTCGTGTAACTTTGTTGTTTAGACATAGGGTAAACGGTACAGTGATTGGCCACACCAACTATAATTGGAATTACCACTTGTTCTAACACCGTGTTCTAATATTTTTCTTGTAAATGGCGCGAAGGGACGCATTCCGAGTATTATGTATTATTTAGTTCGACCACAAGAGTGCAAATGTTGCCAATTTGGTGGATGCTTATTAACAGTGCGGTGTGTGTTCATTGTACGTAAAGTTTTTTGAAGATTTTCTTTAGAAACCTGATATCCAAAAGTGCTGTTTGTTGATTACGGCGGTCAGTGTATCAGAATTATGTCAGACAGCACAAATACTATTGAGTGACAATGATATCAGCTGAATATGTGAAACCTAGCTTTGCGTATTTAGTAGCGTAGAGAGTGGCCGATGACTATCTGCAATAATGTCTGAGTTGTGTTATTCCCACTCTGTTAATAATTGTTGATACATTGTTTTTAACCGTGGTTTAATATTATTGCACACAGGTTGATCTGCGTGACCCTGAAATAAGTGATCTTACAATGCCAGAGAAGCCGAAGCAACAGTATGATGCTGAAGCCATGGCAAATGTCATCAAATATGTTCAAAATAATGAGGAATCTTTGTGCTTTGCTGCAAAATTATTTAGTGTTCCTAAAACAAGTTTCCAGTGTCGTTTAAAGAATCTAGATCACAAAACATCTGTAGGTCCTGATACTATTTAATCTAAAGAAGAAGCCAGTCTAGTTAGGTGGATGCTTGAACTGGACAGGAAAGGTTTTCCAAGGAAGAAGGAAGATCTATAGAGTAGTTCAACAATGTTTAGCTGGTAAACCAAGACCCAATCCGTCCAACAACAACCGTCTAGGAGAAGGTAGAGTCAATGATTTTTTAAGAAGACGTCCCATAATACATGAACACGTGAGGCAGTTACAGCCGCTGATTCGTGTGTCGGCGAACAAAACATCAGAATGTGATATGAAGAAGTTAGAGGGTACATCGAGGGAAGTAACTTGGATGACGAAATAAATGAACCCACATGGGTCTATATGGATGAGATGACAAGTGAAGTATTCTACAAATGTATTTGAAACATATTCCATCCATTTCTTTTTTAAAAATGTCATTACGTTCCCTGTAATTCTATTTGTAGGCGGCCGGAAGACACATCAGAACTAAGTAGAATGTGCTCAGATTTGAAACTCGAGGATATTGTAATTTTCCTCAACAGTAATACATAAAATACTTACTTACATAAAATATTAAAGTTATATTTAATCTGTATCTTACAAACTGTGTTTTCATGGGTAATGTAATAACCAATTTAATATATCGTTTTACTAGTTTCGGTTGGAAATAATTGAGTGGCCAATCACTGTCATCGTGTTGGCCAATCACTATAATTTGTGGCCAATCACTGTACAACATGACACTTTTTATTAAAAAATTAATTAATAACGTGATGTTCATTTTCCGACAGAAATTACGGTTGGGATAAGTAAAAAGACCATTGTACAGTAGAAAGTTTGTACTAAATTATCAATTTTTTAAAATTTTCAAATGAGTTAACGCCATAACAACTCTACAGTGGCCAATCGCTTTACCGTTTACGCTACTATTCCGCTTTATTCACACATCTTTCCTTTGTAGTAACCGAAATCCATAATATTTACGTGTGGTCAGGTAGTCACCGAATTCAAAAAAATATTATTATTATTATTATTATTATTATTATTATTAGAATTATTATTATTATTATTATTATTATTATTATTATTATTATTATTATTATTATTCTCTATCCCCTGAACACCATCGGCATCCCCGTAACCATATCCTTTAAGACAGCCGGTCCCCGGTGCCTGTCCGTCTCCTGCCCCCTCCCCGACTCCCGAATCCCACCTTTCCCCTCCCTCCCACCCGCGCCGTTCCCTGGGACCCACGGGATGCTCCGCAGCGCGACTAGGCCCCGCGCGTTTCGCCTCCCTCCCTCCCACACCCCGCCTCCCTCCCGGCCCGCGGCTGGCCGGCGGCGGCGGCGTGGGCCCACCCGCGCGCGCGCCCGCGCCGGCGTATAAAAGCTGCCGGGCGCCCGGCGTCTGCCAGCAGTCGTCTGCACCATCTCTTCCCTCCTCCTCCACCGCCGAAGCGCGTGGCGAGTGCACTCTCAGACATGGCGTGGAGCCAGGTATGTTCGCACGCGTATGTGGACGTACGCGCCGCTTTTTCCCAGGGACGCCTTTGGGAAGCAGGAAGACTGCTCCTTCGTCGAGCCGCTCCGGTTGCCCCATGGGTAGGGCGATGGGGTGGGTGCGAGCGCGCCAGAACAATGCGCGTTGGTCAACGGGTGCTTGGAGCCCATTGTCCTCGCACAATTGCTCGCTCGGATACGCGTCCCAGCTAATTGCTAAGGGCTGTTTCGGTCGCCGTGGATTCGTGTTTGGTTCGCGTGAGATTTCGGGATTACTTACCCGTTCGCTTTGTGAATCACTATTAAGAACAGCAATCGCTTCTAGAAATATTAAGCGTTGATATTTCGTTAACGGGATGATTTTTGTTAATTATGATTGTTGTTCGTATTTACGGTTTATGCTATTTTGCAGTACAATGTATTCATATTTAGAAACTTACAATTTTGAACCCATTTTGGGGCGTTCGAAATTTGGGCAAGATTACTTTCTTAATTATGAGTAATTCCTAAGCGTACCTCTATTTTGCAAAAGAAAACAAACATTTGAGGTATCGATATCGTAACTAAGACGTTATTCAAAGAGATTGTTCTGACAAAGTATATTTTGCCGACTGGAATATAAGGTATAAATTTTCTCTCGGTCATCCCTAAGCAGTGTACTCGTTGCACAAATATTCTTTAGGTTCAATAACCAACATGTTTTTGCTTTTCAATAGAGAACGCAATCCCGTTGGAATTAAATCCATTTATGGCCGGCGCAATGAGATTCATTTTCGAATAAGGATAGAACACGTAAGTTCCGGTTGCACATATTTCCCCGTTTTCTATACGATAAAAGTTTCTTCCCGTTGAAAATATTAATAAGATATTAATTGTTACAAGACAGTTAATTCCGAAAGATCAATATTATTGTAGAACAGTCTAGGCTAAAAAAAACTAGTTTTCTGAGTACGGCGTACCACAAGGATTCTTTTTGTGTCATATTTTCGTCGGACGATATCTTAACCGTTCACTAATGAACGATAACTAAATCGAATTCGCTAATGAACTGGGAGCAAGCGTGCCCTTTCGCCGATGTTTCCAGAAACCTTCCCTCCTGCTGTTGGCGGCCCTGATGGCGCTGCAGTCCGTGCGCGGGGACGTCGGCGCGCCGCCCTACCCGCCGCCCGGAGGCCCAGGCGGCTTCAACCCGGGCGGCTCCTACACGGCGCCCGGCGGCCCTGGCAGCTTCGGAGGCGGCCCCGGAGGGCCCGGAGGCCCCAGCGGGCCCGGAGGCTTCGGAGGACCAGGCGGCCCCGCTCGGCCCGGAGGACCAGGAGGACACTTTGCCGACGACGCTGGCGGCCCGGTAAGGACGCTTCGTTTGGGGACCATTGCTGGTTTCGTTTGGGGTGCTGGGATGGAAACTTCCACTTGTCTTGTCATTGTCTTGGAAACTTGTCATGCGAGCGGGAATATCGCAGTTCAACTGATCAATTTGCGGAGAATTATATGTTCACATGTTTAAAAACTTACCATAGAATAGAGTTTTTGTACGAATTTTACACATTTTGCCAAATTGGCGCTTGTTGTAACCAATGTAAGGAAATTTCACAGTAACAGTAAATTTTAATTAATTCGGAATATCCCAGATATTAAAATCAGCAATTTTCATTGTAAAAAAATAGATTTTTCTATGTCTACGTAGTTTTTATAGATTTAGTAAGGACTATCTCCTATTTCCAAATCTAATTCTGATAAAATCTAGGTCGGATTGTTTTTGGACTGACTGATGGAGGTATGAAAAATACAGGAATAAAGTATTGACTTACAGCATGACTAGTTTCATTTTAACATTCAAAACACAAAGAAATCACTTCGTTTTTATCGTCGTTTCTTAAATCCACCCGAAGCTTGTTTTTACTTCAAAATTGAAATACAATAATGAGTTTTCATGTATATTTTGTGGGTCAAGTAATTGTCCAGAGACATCGTTTCCAAAACTCATCAGAAAATATATTCGCGAATCTGCATGTGTGTCTGAGCTCATAAGAGCTCTATTTGTACAGTATGAATCACGTAAGACAGCACTTAGAAATACGTTTAAATTACTACACCCATTCTTTGCAGTTTACAATAAAGCCTCTAAGGGACGTATTTTGAGAGTGGGAAATTGGTATTAGTTATGTAACATGCCTACATCTTCATTCAAAATCTTGTCCCAGTTTTCGTGTTCAAGACATTCCTACACGAAATCCTTTGTACTAGACGTAACATCCAGGGAAACCAGTTGGTGCGCGGCAAAGAGACACTTGAATCAAACTTTCTATCGAGAGGTTTGTAATTTCAAGTTGGTTGATGTATCTGACAGGCTACCATTACCAACAGATGAGAAGAAATATTTTACGTGCGCAATAACCTTTGAACGCATTAATAATAATAAAAAAAACTTTGCGATTCCCAAATAAGATGAATTCACAGGAGAAATAACTTGGAATACAATGACGTTTGAGTAGAAGGGATACTTTATTTATACAGAAAACTTAAAAGCAGATTCGTTGAAAGTGTCTTTCAAGATCGAATAATTTCCTTTTTTAATCTAATATACGTAATCCCATTAATATTTCTACAATTAAATCACGTCAATAAATCTTTCAGAAGTTGAATTGTAGTAAATAATTAGAAGGGAAGAACACATTTGTTTCATCAAAGATATGTTTAAAGCGCAGTAATTCATGTTAATGATAGGAAAGAAAAAGGTTAGAGTACACTTTCCATTAATTCACAATTGTCGATTAAGTCAATACGTTACGTAATACGTATTTCCTCGTGCGTGATGTACAGCTACACCCCCCAATGACATCATCAAATAACAAAATTTATAGTATACACAAATATCAGTGGAGTTACACACGGCGAACGTTTTATGAGAATACGTAACAGTTTTTTGCGAGTAGTCGTAATGATCTTTCTGGTGAGAGTATGATGGTAATTAAACTTAATAGTGATCATATGTAGTTGAAAGAGTGTGGACAAGGAAGAGACACCGCGTAGAGGAAGAGTTAAAAGGGAACTAGTAGATGTTCGCACTGCGAAAAGAACCGCACATAGGAAGTCATTAAAGTACAATTTTGGAGCGCCGTAAAACGCTATTTCCACGACGCAATTTCCCTCTTCTAAATCAATAGTTTGCTAGTGAGTTCAAGGAAAGTACCTTTCTCACGGTAGCAACGTTTAAAGCAATATTACTAACATATATGAAAGTCGTCCCGGAATCAAGTGTGATATATTAAATGTTTTTCGAAGTTCTCAAAATGTATTCTAGAATGGTGGTTTAAAACCTTTCGCTAAGTAAGTTTACAAAATATAATTTGAAATGGAATGAAAACTTTTGTCAATATATTTTTGCTACTGACCAAGAAGGAGACATTTTTGAATTTATTACTTCTTTTAAACGGTAGATATTCTTACTTAATCTAACCTAGAACGGAAAGTTGTGTAAGCGTTACATTTTAGTTACGTTTCGAAGACAACATTTTTGGAAATTTCTGATAGTATAATTACATCTCGGTTTATCCCATCAAAAATATGGAATGAAATATTGGAGAACAAGATTACGTAAAGTGAAGAACGAAAGCAAGCTCTCTATATTGACTATTGAGATATTACGAGAGAGGAAGATGTGAATCGCTTTTGCATCCTACTCCAAAATCTCGAGATGAACACACACATTACCGAATTGGATCCATTGCCTTATCGCAGACACGTCACGCCTTTACGACCACTATTGAAGTGCTTTCAGTTTTCAAACCTATGCACTCGTGGGAATGGAAAGAGAATCCTGCAAAGTTTGCACTTCCTACAGAATGGACTTTCACTGGCTCATAGTATTTCAGGGTTCATTTCATCTCGTTGTTTGCAATGTCTATGGCTAGCCTCCCGAGGCCGTCACGATACGATCACCTTCTCTCTCCCGAGAGCTGGGAAACGCCGGTGCGGGGACGCGGACCCCGCGCCGCCGCCACTGACAAAAGACGCGCCATCTGCGCCCTGCGCTTCCGGGCGTCGCGGGCGATTGTTCTGTGCTGCCCGCGGGCGACGGCCCGCCAATCTGCGCGGGCGTTCCGTCATCACCCGTCGCGAGAGCTGACCCAAGGGCGGAGAGATGCGGCGATGGGAGCGACGCGCAGTGGGCCGAAATAACACCAACAACGGCATATCAGTTCTTTTTACTTTCTCGCCCTTACGAAGGTACGTCGTAAGAAGAGAAAGTTATGTAATTGTGCGTTGGGAAACGACAAATTTTCGGCAGAACAACTCCATTGCCATCTGGTAACGAATGTAAATACTGCTGCTAAATATAGAAAAAAATTCTCTAATACCAGAATCCATTAGAAAAACTTAATACTAAAAGTCGATTGACGGCAAACGTCTGTCTGTGTTTCTTCAAAATTGCTATTCCCCAATAGATCTTAATGAACTCGAGGATTTGAAATTTTGAAACGGATATTTTAATTTTTGATTGTACTCTGCGTGAAAACCCAAAAACATTTTCAAAATGTTCTCAAAAATGGCACTAAAGTTTTCCAGGTACCTCTCCCATTGAGACACCGCTCTCATTGGGACAAGCTCTAAACTTCTATCTAGTTTCCTGACATGTGGTAGTGCGGTGATTATAATTGTGAATAATATTCAATGATTCTTGGTCCGTTGTAATTATATGACTAATGGTTCTTGCGTTTGGGTCACAATACCTGGTCCCAAACAGGTCTTGTGACCCAAACTCAAGAACCATTCGACATATAACTGTGAATGTATAATAATGTGTGTGCGTGTGTGCGTGTGTGCGTGTGTGTGTGTGTGTGCGAATGGGAGAGGATGGGAAAAGAATGGCAGAATGATGATGCTGTTCCTCAGCCGTTTGTTAGTGCGGTGTTCAGAGTTAGTAGAGTTAGTGTGGTATTCAGAGGAATTTGATCATTGATCACAAAAAACTACCGAACAGTCGTCTGGTGTGACAGTGGTTGAATGTGCTTCAGTACGAAACTAGGACCAAATATCCTCCATTGACGGGTCTCCAAATCTAGGACCCTTCTGTCAATGAAAAGTTCTGTAGAGATGTATCTTCTTTCTGGGGATTTCGTGGGAAAAACAACTGGTAACCCTTTCTCAAAACTGCATTTCTTCAGTTTACGTCATTATTCAGAAATCTATGAATGTACCGATGAAAACATTCAAATTTTAATATTCACAAATAAGATATCGATCTCTTACAGAATTCCTTTTTTTTACTTCTAATCTTCAAAGAGTAAGACATTTTGAGTAAATAGGATTAATTGATTTGTGTATTTTATACTTTTCAAAACCTTTAGTTTGAAATTTATTCAACTTTGTATAAGTATTTCATATTTATTTACTGAGTTATTAGGCATTGTGATTCCTGATTTATATCTTTTCGGTCACTTCGGACATCCCCCCCCCAGCTGAGATTTATTACTCCAAGTGCATCCACTGGGGTAATTACGCATCGACATTCTTAGCACCCTTGTAGCTTCTAAGCCCATATCGGACATTGTATCTACTATATAGACAAGCGGCGCTCAGGAGCCAATCGCGCTCAGTCCTGTGTCAAAGGAAAGGAGCCAGACTACTCCTAGATGACGCTGCAACTCGCACACCCCTACGTCGCCTGGTCGTATCCGCTGAACGCACAACTCTCCGAGGAAGGACAAGGAATTTAAGGGTTGACAAAGATACATTATGTACTAAGATTGCATATCATGCCACATTACACAACGCCAGAGCCTTATGCGGGATTCGAATTCACAGCCTGAATATAACGCTTACTTGGGTATAAGTGCTTCAAACCTGTGTCCCATTCCAGGCCGACCAGGAATGGAAGGAGAAGTAAGATTATACTTTTGGTTTGGGGTACTCTCAGCACACCATAACACAAGCAAACCACCATGCCCGAGGCGGAATTCAAACCCGCGACCCTTCGAACCGACGTTTCCGCCTTCGTGATCTCGGCTACTCGGGTCGACAATTAATCATAGTTGATCAGTAATCATAAATCATCATAAATCAATTATTCATTGATCTGTTTTGCCCTGAGCGTTTTGTGCCCACTTGGGCCCAGTGTGCTGCGGCGCAAAGCCGGTGGCGACGGCGGAGAAAGCGGTGGCGGTGGCGGCGGTGGGGGCGCCGCCAAGGCAGAGTGCGCGGGGAGGGAGCGCTGCGCGGTGCGGGTCGTCGGGTCGGTTCCCGGGGGAGGCGCCCGGCCGCGCCTTGGGTAGGAAGAGCCAGAGGGGCGAGCCTCAATGGGTCAGCGAGGGCTCTGAGGGCAGGCTCTCTTTGCGCCGGAGCCGCTGCCCGCCTAACGACTTCGTTACATACTTTGGGTGTTGGTCGTTGCTGACGTCATAGGTGTTGAATAATGGTTGCGAGCTTTGCAAATGTGAAATGAAAGCGAATTCCTTCGAAATGAAATAAAAAAAATTAAATTTCTGATTTTTTTTAAATTATGGGGAAGTTGTGATGAAATTTAAATTTAAAAGACTGGCATTGTTGTAAATATTTATTGATTTTAACAATATCATTGGTCAGGATGAGGATATTTTATATCCATGAAATCGATTAGATCGGTGTCTTAAACGACACTCATTGTCTATTGGATGATCATTATTTTTTGTCTCAAGACTCTCTCAGGATACTGAAGAAAATTCGTTTCAACCACAAAGACTTTTTGATATTTGTTCATAGTTTTATTCTGCAATGTCTGTATCACGGGTACTACGCGATGGAACTTATTCAATACTTACTATTACCAACATCACTTGTATAATTATGCAAACGACTTTTTGTTCCTTCGAGAATTCCTTGAGAAATGTGTGCCACTAGTGCAGCCTCATGCTGGACATCAGTATTCTCAACGTTCTTCCTTCTTCATCAGACCGTTAGGAATAGGCATCATTAGCCTCTTGCACCTGTCGTACTTTGTTTCATTCTATAACTTCTTTCTCTAATTTTTATGTTCCTTTCCTAGCATGACTGCGTCATTTTTAGAATATTTTTATCTTTTCTGCGTTCCTTCTCTTTTAACAGCTTCAGCGGTTCCATCATCATCAAATCAGTTAAGATCTCAGGTTTTGCCGGGTCACTGAGTCCTTTCTCTCCGAGTACAGGTGAGAGCGTTAGGTAACGAGCCAGTTAAACGGCTCACGGGGCGTCTCTATCATCCTAATGCACATCACTGTCAGCACCATTACAGTTTTTTACTGGTTTCTTCTCTCACGTGTCCTCAATAGCTTCTTTCTTAAGCAAATGTTTAATCAAGAGGATTTCGAACATTACCATTAAGGATTATGTTCTTGAAGAAATGAATTCCTTCAGTAGTTTGCGTAAACATTTAGCTTTATGAATGTTTCCATCTTTGATTCGAACTATCTTTCTTAATACTTCTTGGATACTGGTATCTTTCAGCAAGGCACTAGATACCCAATGTCAACAATCCCTTGCCTCAATAAACGTTGGGTAAAGAGCAAGTCAAATTTCATTTGTCGCTTAAAGGCTTACGTTGACAGTGAGATTGTCACTAATTCCTTAGTCGTATTTCGTCGTCCTTTTAGGCTACCGTAAACTCGTCGTTTTCTCAGGTTCTCGTACGACATGCATGACTTCTTGCTTCCCCCAAGACACTGCTTCTCGTATGGTATTTACATAGGCGTGCGTAACTTAGAACAAGGCGGGAGGAAGGAGCAACTACTTTTCTGAACCTCCTTTTTCACTGAACTTTTTTATTTACATGAGATATTTTACTAATGAAATTATAAAATATTCTAAAATTACTAAATAATTAAAACTTAAATGATACAATTAATAAATAGAACTGATTTTATCCACCATTTGAATGGTTTCCAGGTGACTTGGAGAGTGTCTTCCCCAAATATATAAGAATTTACCAAATTGTCTCGTCAGAAAAGGAAGGTTAGTTATTAAATTAGTTATTGCACATATTTAAAGGAATACGTGTAGCTACATACTATGTCAGGCTGCCCGGTAGTTTTCAAAATTTTAAGAGGAGCCACGTCTCCCTACCGTCCCTTGACGCACGCTTTTAGTTATTACTAATTCTTCCTTTGTTTTAAATAAACGACTTTCTAGAAACGCATGAAGGAGACGAAGAAGAACAAGAAGATGAAGAATAGGAAATCCTGAGTTGAGTTCTAGATGAGACATACCGAGAGAACTATGCACCTCCTTCTGTGCCATTTGAGTGTAATGTAGGCATTATACCTAATCTGAATTAACATACGACTACACTACCAACCTAAAAAGGATATGCGACTGTTTCTATCTTACTATCCAGGACTCGTGCGCTGATAATTTTTATCCAAGGTTGAAGGTCAAATCATGAAAGAAAGATCAGAGGAAAGTTTCAAAATCTAATACGTTAGTACCGTCGCATACTATTAAAACATTTTGTGCAAAATATTGCGAAAATCATGTGACCAATTCATACTGTTCACGAAGTTGATTTGAACAAACGATTGTACACCCGCTCCCCTGAAATTTGGCACCCCGACCCTTTCATACTGGGTCTATTGCTATGTCCGAATCTGAGATAGAAATTATTATAAGAGTTTTTGCCACCTTGATCCATAAGAAATTTGACAATTCAAACATTTTGAATCAGCTGCCTCAGTCGAAGTTTCTTTCAGTTCGTGTCAGTCTTGGAATTAGTATTTACTCTCTGTGATACCGCACACGAGGCAAGTTGACCAACGTTCCGACCATCCGACCTGGGTCTTCAGGACTGAACAGTTGTCTGCTAGACCAAAACGTTGGCACATTATCTCACGGGGCATTGCCGACAGCTGTGCTAAGATGCCCCACACACTAAAATACCTTATAAGGAGAGTCTGGTCTCGCCTTGAAACGTAATTTACCGTCCCCCACCAATTCTCCGCTTGACAGACCATCAGCAATTTAGCGAGTTGGTGGGTAGGCGCGACTGTCGACTAATGCTGTGTAATGGCACCCTACACATGTGGTTCAATTGTGTTCGCAAATAATCAACTGTGCTTGATACCGAACGCGCGACAATACAACACTGAACAACGGGCGAGAAGTTACACAGAGGCAGAACGGCTGCAGGCGGTGGTTATGGAGGAGAATATAACCTAACCAAAACATTAGGCCACGTACAACAAGAAATTTTTGTCCATGCATTCCAGCTAGATTGATTGATGATTCCGGGCGCGTCAACCGACAATGTCATTAGTCTCGTAAGTGTAGTGCATGCTTTACTTCGAAATATGGTGGTAATCTTCCCCCGCTTGCTGACGAGATCCGGCGCCAACCTACGTAGGCTTGCGGGGATTTTTCCCAACCAGGCATCTTCCACGAGCGTGGCATCGCCCCTGCCGGAACAAGCTGTAGTCTGGTCTTCCCACTATGTGGTATGGTAGTGCGTGTGAGTGTATGTGTGCGTAAGTAAGTGGTGAGGATAGGAAAAGGAAGAAGGAAATATTGCGCGCGATCCGTGGCCCGTTCGTTAGGGTACTGCTCCGGCATTCACCAGCTCTTGATCGGAGAAACCAAGAGAAAATTCCGATCTGAGAAGCCGATCGTTAGAATTCTCCTTGAAGCACCAACTGAATTCGATCTAACTAACAAGCTAGTAGGAAACCCAGGGTCCCCCCGGTCAGAGGCCCTGCAGTGACATCGGATGCCTGTACGTTCCAGCGAGTACTTCCACAGACGCCCTGTCCCCAAACGGCACCACTTCCACGGCAAGCTGCCCATCTTGTCCGCCCCGCCAACACAGTCGCCGCGCCCATCAGGATCTGCGCCCACCAGGGTCGAGTCGCGTCGCGTCATCGCTCCAGGCGGCGCGCCGTGCCGTGCCGTGCCGTGCCGTGCCGTCTCGCGAGCGGCGTGTTAGGTAACGGGCCCGGTCGAATCCCTCGCTCCCGCCCCGAGGCGGTGCAGCCGAAGCACTTTCTTCGCGCACTAGACGCCTCTGCTTCGAGGAGCTGTCGCACCGAGGGATTTTTCTTGTCGAGGGCACCGCGCGCCGCCGCTAGACACATGAGCGCGAGATGTTTCGTAAGAGAGCGGAATGCGCCGGAGACTAATCCCGCGTCAAAGAACTCGTGGACGTCGTCGGTTTGTGGGCCGACGGGGAAGAACCGGAACCGTTAGAAGCACGTAATACACTGGCTGAATTTAATTCAGTGAAATTCCATTACCTCCTTCGTGAATCGCACTGCTTTTAATTCGTTTTATTCTTGTTATTGTTTGTGTTGTTGAGTATGCAATCTCTTAATATTCAAAGAGGTATGTTAACATTTTTCTTGTTCGTTTTCACTCAAATCTCTTTCTTATTTGTTTTTACTCGAAATCTTTAGAGTTTTGTTAACAGGAAGGAAATGTCGCATATTTTGGTTTTCTTGTTTCAAATTGGAAAGATATACACTGTTTTGGCCATGATTTAAATTGTGCAACTTTATACAATATATTTTTTAAAATTTGCGTAACATTGTTCAGTGTTCGCTCGCTAAGCGATTAAGTGGTAACTAACTAGTTTCCTTTCTATCGCTAAAAATATAATTTCTTTAGTTGCCAACTTCAATTCATGTGGTTTCATAGCAGGAGTATCTACAAATATTTGGAATTTTAGGATCGGATTAATCCAACTTTTGCCAGTTAGCAGTGTTTCCAGGCCTGCGCTTTGATTTTATTTATTATCAACGCCTGGGCGGGGGGAGGAAGACATGTGGCGAGCATGACGAATTCCTTTCGTCATAACTAGCTTATTTCGCGTCCCTAAGCTTTTTCTTTCACACGGCTATAGAAACAGATAATTTGTAAAATAAAGCTGCATATTCATTGTTGCCCCGGCCGGGTATCGAACCTGGGATCGCATCTTAGAATACTAGCACGCTGAGCCATCCGAGAGGCATTCTATTAAAAAAATAAAAAATATATTTGGCAAAATGAAACACGTGAAAACAATCTACTTTTAGGAACTTAGATATCACGCAACAACTTTTCGCGGGCATTCATCCACACCAGACATTCATCCTAAGGAAAAAGCTTTACAAACGTTTGAAAGAGCAGGAGCGACGTGGGTGTTCTCAAGGTTTCGTTTTTAAAAACATCGTTGGCATTGAGACGAAACAACGTAGCGATTCGGTACAGTGTGATTGGAGAGAGAGGAGGGTTGATGACAATACATCTCCAGGGGCCGTGCGGCATGCTGTCTATACAGATACCCCAACCTTTTCAACTTCTCTTCATCTCTTCTTCCCGCATTCCACGTACATGGCTCGAGTTGTTCGGCGTCATCAAATGCTCGTTACAACTTTCTTCCAGCCGTAAACGGAAGCTACAGATGTTCGCTCACTTTCGTATTTTGCAACTTATTCGCCGGAAGTGAGTGTGTTATGAAAATGTCACGTTCTTTGCACGCACTTTTATTTTGTTGCATCTATTTTTCAAATACTCAAAGCGTGATATGTAGATTCGCAAATCGTTAGTCCTCGAAGAAACAAATACGTTTTTTTAACTTTCTCTCTCGGCTGACAGAGCTGAGGGGTTAGTCCAGGTCAAGGTTAATTTACTGGTGCGTGTTGAGGCATCACGTTAAACGGAGACATTCGCCATGCGGTAATTTGCAAGACATGCTTCAGTCTTCCTTTTGTCATAAATCTATCACTTTCGAAGTATGAAACGTCATTTTGCTTTAGAATGTGCTAGATGGTGTGTAGTTCAAATGGAATTCTTGGTACAGTAAGTACAATCAGCATTGAATTCCTAAGCTGAAACGAATTTACATTATACTAAGGAAAATAAATTTAGATGGCGTCGTGTCATTTTCAGAAAGTTTGTAATATAACATATCATGCCGCCCGCCTCGACCTGCCTGTGCATCAATAGTAATCGTCTAACTTTCCCGTGGCTTCGTCTTCCTACCAAATGGAAAACGTGCGTTGGCGATCATGCACTTTGGACTACCTTGAGAATCATTTTTGTATTGCGACAAATAGGGTGAACTGAAAATGTATCTGAAAGAAAATAACACGTGAAAAGGAAATGATTCTTCGAGAACTGACCCTACGGAATGTCAGCTATAAGATCTTATAAACTCCTCTTTTGAAGACAATTTTTCACAAATCCCGTAGTGAAAAGGGTTTTGAATTGGGATTGATGCCCTCGGTCGCATATTTGCGTTCTAATTCGAATTGTTAATGCATATTTCCAGGTACTAAATGCGATCATGTTTTCAATCTAAATTTAAATACCTTTGCCGTATGAAATCATTCCCAGGTCCAAAGTGTTCCATGAGGGAATAGTATTTCTTTGTGAACTTTATGTGAACTCAGATAGGGCATGTAGCAATCAATTTTCGCTCTTCCTCCTTTCTCTAGAAGCTGGTCTATTAGAACTTAACCATCATCAGATAAATTACACTCGCAAAACAGTGACCCTAACCACATTTCCTAGGGCAGTTGCAAGCACATGGGTCTCTATTAGGGACACACGCAGTACTTTACGCTGTGTTGTGAGCAGAATACGTTCGTAAGTGAGGCGCCGCCACCGTTCGTCCAACGCGATCCGCGTGTCTCAGACTTTCAAGCAGAGAATATTTCTCTTTGGTTTTTGCATGAATAATTACCAGAAGCAGTACGTAATAAAATTAATGTTTCTAGTCAACGAAATGTCTCGTTTTCTGCTGATTTTGTTTCCGTTTTTTGATAAAATTCCACCGGGAGCGGTAGCTCAGTGCATCAACTGATGTCACTGCAGCGCCTCTGACCGGGAGGTGCTAGGTTCGAGACCTGACGGCGGCAGGATTTTGGACACTAGGTTTTCACCTAGTTCGAATTCAGTCGCTGACTGGAGGAGAATTCTAGCGGCCGGCTGCTCTGATCGGTAGTTTTCCGTGGTTTCTCCGATCAACACCAGGCGAATGCCGGAGTAGTACCCTACCAAACGGGCCACGGACCGCGCGCGATCTGTCCTTCCTCTTCCTTGTCCTATCCTCTCCCCTTACGCACACACACTTACACTAACATGCACTACACTACCACATATTCCGGGAGACCGGTCGGGAGCTTAGAGCTTGTCCCGGCTGGGGCGGTGCCCCGCTGGTGGGAGATTCCTGGTTAGGGGGAAACCCCACTAGCTGACGGTAGGTCGGCGCCGGATCTCGCCATCCAGCGGGGGAAGATCACCGTCATCTCCCGAGAAAAAAAACATTCACTACACTAACGGGACAAATGACCAAAGCCGTTGACGCGCCCGGAAACACGAAAAAATCAATCAATCAATGATAAAATTCCTTTCAGATTGATCTTACAATGATAGGTTAGAACATGGCGAACGCTATGAGAAATCGCGATTTTTATGTGGCGTGACGGACCGCTCGCAGAGAGAAAAGAGGAGGAGAAGGGAGAGAGAGGAAATATCTCCGACGATGCTCCAAGCACTTTCCTATCAACGATGTCCTGTGAAGAGCTCGTTAGATAGACATGTAATAAATCAATCCTTGATTAAGTGCAATTCTAAAACAAAACCGCTAATACGCCAAGGTCTCTAACACGGAGGTATCCGAGTGCTTGCGTGAACATTCATTTGTGCACGACAAGGTCACAAGAAGAGGGAAAAAAGAAATTTCACATGTGTTGAAATCCTTTCTCTGGCAACCTTTCTCAGTGTAAAGCGTGGAGAATAATATGCCTGCAATGTTGGTATTTATTTCAAAATAGTAGAAGTTAAAAAAATAACGCGTGAAACATAAATATTTCGAATTTCTTAATGACTTATTATAGGTACTTATATTATTTTAGGTAGTTGATCAGCACAATGTCAGAAAATTCTAACAGCAACAGAGAAAGGTAGTCTATAACAAGTTTATCCGCTTCTCAACAAAATCTAGTTAAAAAAATTTCACACTTTCATGTTTATAACACAATTTCTGGTGAAATATTTAACAAACACAGACTCATCGGTGTACGACAATCGTTTCGGATAAAGTAAGTCGATGCCGTAAGTGTCTGTATTTGTAAAAGAGTTAAAGGTCTACTTTTTTGTTCGCAGCCGCAACCGTACAACTTCAAGTACGACGTGCAAGACGCGGCGAGCGGGCAGGACTTCGGACACCAGGAGAGCGGGGACGGCGCTGGCAACGTGGACGGCAAGTACTACGTGCTGCTTCCCGACGGCCGCAAGCAGATCGTGACGTACCACGCGGACGCCAACGGCTACGTGGCCAACGTGCAGTACGAGGGCGAAGCCCAGTTCCCAGCTGCCGGCCCCGGTGGTCCAGGTGGTCCAGGCGGGCGACCCGGCGGGTTCGGACCGGGTGGACCCAGTGGTCCGGGCGGTCCCGGCGGTCCGGGTGGTCCGGGTGGTCCCGGTGGTTACCCAGGCCAGCGCCCCTCCAACAGCTACGGCCCTCCAGGCAGACCTGGCGGCGCGTTCGCCGACCAGCCGTCAGGTGGCTTCCCAGGTAGCTCCCCCGGAGGAAGCGGCCCCGCCAACGAGTACTTGCCGCCCCGCTTCAGGAAGTGAGCGCCTCGACGACACACGCAGCGACACGGCGAAGGCCCACGAAGCACGGCCAGCTAGCCGGCACTTACGGGTCCTACGCTCTTCTCTATGATTACATATTACATTGTGCATTGTGATTGTGATCTCCGTACGCATGATGAGTATTTTCCTATGGAAAGATTTTGTTTTGTTTTGGAGAGAGGAGAAAATGATTTTTTAAATGAGCAAATGTGTGCCTGTATTTTCTTAAATCGATAATGTATTACAATTTTGCTAATAAAATATAACACAAAATATTTAAAAAAATATGTTTCTTTATTTACCTGTCACAACCATTCTTCAAAAACAACGACACTAAAACAAATATAATAAAAATAAATCATCCAAACATGGACTGGAATCAAAACATATTCTTTCACGTTTTAATTTCATTTGTTCGAAATACAATTCGTTTTATTATTAACAGAGTTAGACTAAAGGTTCTTCAACGTTAACACGAGTGTATACGAGAACATTTTTGTTGAGTCACTGAGAAGCCACTTTATGAACTATCATGTTTCTAATATCCACTTTCCTTATAAGCCATATACAGACGATGAGTGAATGTTCACCGCAAACGAACCATCACATACACCAATTTCGTTTCAAAAACACGAGGTTTAAGATATTTATAAATATTTGTTCTGTAATAGTCAATTCCGTAACCGCAAAATACACACTTCCTTCGTAACCTTGATCTTCCAGCATTCGCCATGAAAATGGACGCTAATCGTCGAACTTGGAGATAGCTCTTGACCCTGAAGATCAACACGTCGATCCCCTTTCCTTCACGGCACGCGAGAGGTAAAAACTGCATCACGTCTTTCTCAGACGATGCTGTTGCTTTTACGTAACGGGTTTCTTGTCTGGAAGCGTCCCGTGTAAAACAATGCAAGAGTTTCGACCAATCGCTAGGTCACGAAGGAGCAAGCTTCAATGCACAATCGATTCCACCGTCGACACACGACGTTCATCGACCGGAGGAGAGAGTGCTTGGCGATTAGCATATGTTACACACAGGGTAAGTTTCCGCTTTACGTAACTTCTTTTGTCAGAGAAAGTACTTCATCAGCAGGGAGCTCTAAATTTCTGACGGCGAACTTATCTTCGTGCTTCGTGCGTCAGTCATATTTGTACCAAACGCAAAAGTCAGAGCGAAAGAGATGTTCAATCAAGCACAAAGAGTAACTTCGAACTGAGGTAATATGCAAGTCACGGTGAATGCATCTTTAGGAAGAATAACCTCATCGCTGAGAGGAGGAAACATAACAGTGAAAGCGACGAGGGTCGGCGTCGTATCAAAACCGAATCTCTCTTCGGCGTCGTTGAAGATGATTTATTAGATGCATCTGCGTGTAAAGGGATCACGGACAGGTATGGTGCAGTGGCGAACAAGTAACTGAGAAAGCTCATCCACGATGTTCGGGAGCTGAATGCAGAAGAGCAGGTATTATCTGACCAAGACCTCTCGGCATGAATACCAAACGCCTGGTGTAACCATAGCAAGCACCTGATCATAATCTACACGTTCTATAGAATCACAACATATGAATATTTGAACGGGGAAATTATAGTTTTGCGGATTATATATTTTTTTCAAACTTTAAAAAATGAAAATGAGTATTTGAGAAATATTTCATAATTGAAAGCAAATGTAACGGTATTTTGTATTGTTTTTTTCGCATTTGCTATATTAAAAAAATAAGAATAAATATAAGATACATGTACATTTTTACACTTTGTGCGTGATGGCAATATCAATGCCATCACCACCGTCCCCATTCTCACGAGCGTCATCAAGTGGTCTGCCTATTTTCTGTGGTTTCTTCTTGGTCTCCCTCCATTGCGTCCAGTCTTCTACTTTCCTTTAAATACTTTATCGACCTTCTCTGCTTGAAGTTGCCGAACATTTAGTATGAACTTCTTTCTTATCCCCTTTCTATCTTATAGATCATCTATTGTGGAGAATCAAAACAAAATTGGAAGTATCAGAAAAACTACATAACTTTATGCTTTTGAATTAATGGAAAAAGTAATTTTACAGTGTTAATATTTTGAAAGGAGGTTTTTTAGAATTACTTTCAAGTAACAGCAAATAGATGTTTTCTAGAATATTACCATACGTTAATGGGAGTGTAATTTTTTGGCTCTCCATTCTGCATCAGTGTCCATTTGATACAAAAAATAATTGCATGCAAATCGTATGCAAATAAAGTAGTTATATAAAACATTTCCTTCTTTTTTAACATTATTATAGAAAACATCATCAGAAAGGTCTCGTGGTTCAATCGATCACAATCTTCAAATTATATTTTTTTTAAATTTTAGTGTTCGTTTCTCCACAGCCAAATGCATTTTTCAACCACGCTTTTATTCCATCCAGTGTTCGTCGAACTGTTTCGTCAGGTTTATAACATCCCTACTCTTTTCCATGTCTATACGTCATCTATGATCAACTTCTGGCAGCTGGATAATCAAGCGCTTGTTTTATTAAGCAAATTTTCCTAATTTCTTTGCCACTTTCAAATCTTTAATGTTCAACTCATTTTACTAAACAGTTGTTGAATATAACCCCTTAATATTGTTTTCTTCAGCATTAAATTTAATATGTTCGCCTGAAAAATATTCCATCTATTACAGTAGCCTTCTTAGTAAAATAAACTGATCCTGATCTCTGACGAAAAAGGCTTGTTTTATTTGCTTAAAATAGCAAACAAATACGACAGATAATGATTTTGAAATGTCTCTCAGTGGGCATTGACGTAAATAATCCCTTTGATTCAACAATACACAAAAAGCAACATTTAACAAAAATAGACTTGTAACTTTTTATTCTGAACCTTCACTATTCCTATTACCACTTCCTTCTTCTGTCGTTGTGTTCATTCCAGCACAATTACATTTTGTAAATCTTCTTAAACTAGACCCCAATTAAAGATTTCTCTTCTTCATAGGTTTCCCAAGCCGAGGTCAGTGAGAAATTGTGGGCGAGTTTTACCTAGGCGAAGACCTGCAAGTACTAAACAAGCAATACATGACCTCACAGTCTCATCAATCAAGGGGGCACGGGAAACCGGTTACATCACGAGCGACCTCCTCTACCGTCTCCGCCTCCTTCCCTCGCAGTTTACGTCAGGTTGCACTAGTTCCGGCACGAGAATCGTGCATCTGGAACAGAGATGCTGAAACAAGACCCGTAGGGTTGTAGTCAACAAGTCAAGAATTACTATGCGAATCTGTGAATGAATTACTACGCGCAAACTTATTGGAAAATATAGTACATTAAATAACAAATTTTGCAATTTCTTGAGAACACTGATATTTTGACAAAGTAAGAAATAACAAATACAATTATATTTTTGGAATCATAAAATTCTTTCCTTCTTCATGTGACTTGAAACTTTAGACGGATTCTGTATTCTATAGTCAAAAACTCAAAGTTTCGAGCTACTAAATTACAAAAGTTTTGTTTATAGTTTCTCTAAATGAACTCATCTGCATATTTAATTCATTTGGAAACTAGTAAGATTAATAATACACACTTAGTCAATGAAATCCATGATTAATAACGCTTTGATCCTATCAGTTGAATTTCGTGTCAGACTAAATGAGAAAACGAACTGTTGGATACGTCGAAGTACATTGAATGATATTTTTCCATCAATAACGGAGAAAAACATAAACATGCCGAATCGAGAAATTAACATAATCTCAGACAGTTCATTACATCGTATCCGATAGCTTATTTTACGTGTCTGGGAAAATCCGTGATCTTCCGAATTTGAAGCCAGCTGTTGCAACTTAATCCACGGTTACCTGATCCTAAAAACAATGGGCGCTTCGGGTGGACAGCACGAAGTGGCGATTGCGGCAGCGAAGGCAGCGAAGCAGGAAGAAGGTCGTGGGGCGGGGGAGGAGCGAAAGAAGAGCACGCGGAGGAACCAGCGTGGCGACCTTGGGGCACACCGGTAATAGGGGCAGCGGCATCGCTTGTGGCGGCGGGAATGGTGACTCGCAGTAGAAACGGCAGGAGCGTCTCGATGACGGCAAATGCAATCGTTCCATAAGTGCAAGCAATGATAAATCTTACGATTTGTAAGGGCGCACATATTGTTTACTCTGAGGTTGATAAATACGATGTATGTTCAGACATTAAAGTGGCGATGGCAATGGCTTTTCAGTTTCATTCATGTTATTAGTGATAGTGTGTGTTACGGTGGGTGTTGGCAGAAATGACAATTACAACATGTGGTTGATAAGAGAATAGGTAACTATTGTGACTGAGGATGAGATGAGATTAAAATGACTTCACACTGTCATTTCATCTTTATCACCATTTCATTTTTATTTATTTTACGTCAACGTAACCTTTCGGTGATCCGATGACGCTCTCTGTCCTCAGGTTACATCACTACCGTTTTACATCCTAGACTCTCTTGACTCTAGTCTACACTGTGTAACTCCGGTTTAGATCGCAAGCCCAATGCCGCTGAGAATTGCTGATTGCGCCTATGACTATTGCTGATTGTGCCGATGACGACGTTTGTCCATACGCCCATTACGGCACTTGAACCCAAATACAATGACGTATATTTGCTGGAGGCCAGGTGGCGCTCACGTTTGCGGTCCTCAAACAGATTATGAACTTTCTTCCCCTAGCTAGGGCTGAGACATCGATGATGTTTTCAAAACATCGAAGTTGTAATTGCAACATCGATGATTTTAACATCGAAATATTAGATCCGATATTAGATTTTAAAAATTGAATGAAGATCTAGGTCATTAGCGACTTATGCCCAAAGCGGGATTCGAATCTGCAGACCCCATAACTCATATCTGCTACCATAACCACTAAGTTTGTGACTAATCTTAATGACATCATGGTGGGATAATGGTGATACCATGGTGATGGGGGGAGCTGTGAGAAAATATTGTAATGTACTGTTAAGTATGATGAATATAGTTGACTGATTGATTGTTAGTGATTCCTGGCGCGTCAACTACTATGGTCATTAGTCCAGTAAGTGTAGTCCCTGTGTTTTGCTGGGAAGGTAGCGGTGGTCTTCCCCGCTGTATGGAGAGATTCGGCACCGACCTACCGTCTGCTACCGAGGTTTTCCCCAAGCAAGTATCTCCCACTAGCGGGGCACCGCCTCAGCCGGGACAACTTCTAGGTCCTCGACCGGTGTCTCGGCATGTGTGGTAGTGTAGTGCATGTTAGTATAAGTATGTGTGCGCGCAAGGGAATAGGATAGGACAAGGAAGAGAAAGGAAAGACCGCACGTCGTCTGTGACCCGTATGTTAGGTACTACTCCGGCATTCGCCTGGTGTTAATCGGAGAAACCACAAAAAACTACCGATCAGATCAGCTGGCCGCTAGAATTCGACCTAGATGACGACTGAATTTGACCTAGCTAAACAAAGTTACTGTCGAAAATCCTGCCGCCGTCAGGACTCGAACCTAGGACCTCCCGGTCAGAGGCGCTGCAGTGACATCAGTTGATGCCCTGAGCCACCGCTCCCGGTACGTTGACAATGGTATTGAAGTGTAAAACGTGATGACGAATGTGAATGCAATGTAGTTTGAGACTCTTCAGGGTCGCAAGGTGCTGCAACTGAGGAGGAATTCGCGATGACTCGAGCAACTTCGCGCTTGTATCGCCGTCGCAATTGAAGTATGAAGTAACAATTTTATTGCGGAGAGTTGTTTGGGATGAATTATCCGTGATGAATGCGACATTGCGGTGGGTACTGGCGATGTGGACAGGACTGGCATTATCGGGGACTGTGGTTTTGGGAAACGATGACGGAGGTGATAGGGGCGATAACGGTATGGTGGTGGCAACGATGGTGGGAGTGGTGGGGATGTCGATAGTGTTGGTGGTGGCCTATGTCTATGAGGAGGGGATCGATGGTGGATGTGACGACGTCGGTAGTGCAGGCTTGGGCGATAGTGATCGTGGATATCATGGGGTGGTGGAGATATCAGTTATGCTAAAGGTGATGACGTCGGTGTCTAGTGATGACTAATGGTCGGTAGCGGTGATAGTGACATTGCCAACAATGGTGGCAATACCGGAGGCGGAATTGGCGATGTCGATTATAATTGCGATATCGGGGGTGTTAATGGCAATGTCGTTGTGATACTCTCGATGTCGACGGTGATGGTGGCAATGTCTCCGTGCTCTCAGTGGTGGAGTCGATGTCAGTGATGGAGATGATGTCGAGGCGATGTCGATGGTGGTTGTTTATATCAGTGGTGGAAGTTATTTCAACAGCATTAGAGGGGAGGACACATTCCTTCCTCAGCTCGGTAGCGCTACCGTCATCAAAAGCAACAGCGTCAGTGGTGTCAGTGGTAGAGTCGATGTTAGTGATAGAGATGATGGTGGGGATAGAGGCGATGACGGTGGTGGTTGTTTACATCAGTGGTAGAGGTCATTTCAACGGTAGAGAGGAGAGCACATTCCTTCCGAAGCTCTGTAGCGCTACCGTCATCAAAAGCAACACCGTCGGTGACGGACGCGTGGTCGTCGAAGCCGCACCGTCCGAAGCGTCGGCGAAGCAAGGCCACCGTCACGCACCAGCCCCAGCCAGCGTCACGCTCGGAGAACCCGCGGATCCCAAAAAAGCCGTATTGTTCCATCCCCCGCCCCAGGGCTGTGGGTTTTTTGTCCTCCGCCGCATCTGCTGCCCCGTTTTCACTTTCTCGCGGGGAATGCGGCCTCTTAGCCACACGCAGCAGCCGCGACGCGGTCGCTGACTTGAGGGTCACGTGCACGGGACGCCAAATCGACTCGTGGCGCCGTTCGCGTAGCTGGGGGGGGGGGCGGAGAGGAAAAACCGGCTCTTTGGAAGCTTCAGCGGAAATGAGTGGAAGAATGAGAGGTTTCACAACACAGTCACGCGTTCTCATTGAAAAACATCGGTTTTCGTAGCGTTTTTGGTTGAAATGAAGTAGTTTATAATTTTTTTAAATTACAAACATAGGCGTGAGCAGTTTAAATGAAGATGCGGGGACAACTTCAGTTTTGGCCCCGTTTTTTATATATTTTTATTTACACTCGACATATTTTACAAATAAATAAATAAAACATTCTACAGGAAGAATGGCATTTTAACGTTAATGACACAGTACAATTGATTTTGTATTGAACCATTCACAAGATTGCCACATGGCTTGGATAGCCTCATCTCCTAATTTCGCCATCCTCTGTCATGTTAAAAAAGGGGAACATCAGAGATTTAATGAAAATAAAATGTTTTATTACGTATATACTCGGGCTCCTTTCAACAGGGGACCAACATCCGATAAATTACCATAAGATTTCTTATCCTATGATTGTTATCAGATTTCTCCGCATTGGCCGATCGTCCGGAAAAACTGCCTGCTGGGTAAAGGGAAACCCCATTCCTTGTAAACGCGTGCGCAGTTCACCTCCGCGCATTTCGCCCTGAGGAAGGTCACAGTGTGACAGGAACGCTGGTAACTATGGAGGCATCGTCTCCCAGTAAATTAAGAATCTACTTATGATCCTAACACGAGAGACAAAGTTTGGGAAATCGCTGCTGGTCACAGTATTTCGGATCTGCCGAGTTTGTAATAGGTTTTCTAAATTTATGGAAGCATAGGCCATATGATTCTGAGAATCAACTTATAGCTAGCTCCTAAGATCTTCTCGTCAAACATTGTGTTTCCTTCGTCATTTGCACTTTTTTATTTGCCATTTGATGTACGCGGTAAAAGTGATTATTTCAGTTACGATATTTGTACGTGTATATTGTTTTGGTAAGTTATACGTAGACAGTGTACACAATCCTTTAAAAAGTATTTGTACTTTATCCTTATCAAATGAACTAAGGAATATCAGTTTTCGTATCTGAGGTAATCACAGACGCAAAAACCTTGCATACTCGCGAGAATGTACAAAATAAAATTTGATAAGATGAAAAAGGTAACGTTTCTTGCAGTAAATATGCAAATACATGTTGGTAAATGTTGAACTTTCTCATACACTTACGTAGATACGGAATAATATTTCTGGTATAGAGAAAGCTATGTAATTCTGCGGAAAATCTATTTCGAGATTTCAATGGCAATACACGTTTTTGGGTCCCCTGATACCGAAAAAGTCCGTCCGTCCATCCATCCTGACCTTTCTCATACACTTACGTACATACGGAATAATATTTCTGGTATAGAGAAAGCTATGTAATTCTGCGGAAAATCTATTTCGAGATTTCAATGGAAATGCACGTTTTTGGGTCCCCTGATACCGAAAAAGTCCGTCCGTCCATTCATCCTCCGTGAGCAACACTAGCGCCTAAACTATTTAAACGATCTTTTGCGAACTCAATACTCCCCGGTCGATCAAGTTTCACTCCACTCGAAGCTCTGCGACTTTGAATAACATTTTTTTAATTTTGGGGGGTACTTTACATGAAGCCTCTGGGACATTTTCGAAATTTTCTCAAACGACTCCAATTTTTTTCCATACATTTTTTCTAAGGAGAGAATGAAATACACTTATACAAGTGACATAGATCCAAATTTTACTATTAACTCTGAATTTTTGAATACTGCAAAAGTTTGAATTTTTTCAGCGTCGTCCTACAAACACAAAATTGAAGATATAGAATTTTTCTTCAGATTAAATTTATTCTCCAGAATTAGTGCTTTCATTAAAGCATTGTACATTTTTTATAAATATTCGTCGTTTTTGCGCAATATTACATGATGTGTGCAATATTAAGCAGTATTAAAAACACGAACTTTTCAAAACTGGCTCCAATATTTTCTTTAAACATTTAATAAGGTTGGTGGTAAACGTACTGGAACAATGCTAGTTACGTTAAGTAGTATTCTCTATCATAAACGCCATATTGTTTTGTTGTTGTTTATCAAAAATTACCCAATAGTAATTTATTAGACATCTCTCTCACGTCCTTAAGTTTACATTACCGACCTTATGTTCGATACTGTATTTATGAGTACGTGTGCTTCAAATGACGTTTGATAGAGCTTCTCAAAAACTGTATACATATACGAGATTGATCTCTTTTTCTGTGAAAAATTCAGCATTTTCAGAAACGCTCATGTGCCAATTTCTCGTAAACGGCTCCATTTTTTAATTTTTTTTAAACAGATAGTGCTAAATGGAATGAAGATGTTTTAAGTATAATATCTATCATCAGACGCCAGAGAGATCACGCACTTCCCGTTTGGCCGGCCGTGAGAGGCGTGGAGGAAAAAAAAGCAACCGTCTCTTGGTAATCTTCGACGGAAATGAAAGGTTTCACAACAGATTTTCACGCTAATAATTGAGAATATGGATATTGTAGCGTTTAGGTTGAAATGAAAGGGTATTGTTGCAATAATAGCTATGTATGGTTGGCTTTTTTGTCTATTAGTGTTGCGCATGCATTAAACATTTAAAAATGATTGTGGACTATATTCCGAGTGCATAGTCATTTCCAAGCAATTGATCAAAGAAGTGCAATTACAAGGATTGTGAATTGTATTTATTATAATGGGTGGACGATTAATACACTAAAGCAGACTTCAATATCAATATAATTCTCACAAAAGATTGCTTGTGTTGGCAACTGTTGAAGGTTAGTATCTCAAATAATTAATTAATCAATAATCGAATTTAACATTCTTGAAGTTGATGGAATTCTTACAATCCCAATTGCATTGTTGCCACATTGTGTGATAATACATTTAGTAGTAAGCAGTAAAGCGAGTATTCTACATCTGTCGCCGTTTCTCGCTGCCTAATCTCCATTTCATTCGATATTTCCAGGCATCACCTACATCTCTCGCCGCCATCATTGACTGTGCATCTTCTTCCCACTTCCTTCTTGGTCTTCCTCTATATCTTCTCTCTTCAGGACTTGCTTAAGGGCGGGGATATATTTTCAGAAAATGCCGATGTCTATTACTATAACACTCGACGTAGAAATCACATTCATCAGGTGACAGTATCAACAGCTCATTACAAAAAATTCACATACAATACATGTACATTATTTTACAACACTTTGCTTGATGACATTAAACGATTAAATTCGATAGAAAAGTTTAAATCCCAGGTGAAATCGTTTCTGCTGCTTAACTGTTTCTATACAATTAGAGACTATACTGAGCACCACAAGAAAAATAACATTGATTTTAACAATGATACATAATGCATTATTTACCAATTGTACTGTATAAATGTGTATAAACAACCTGTAACAACTATTCTACTACAACCTTCGGGTCAATGACCCCATCTCGATCAGGTTTTTCGTCCAGTTTCCCTGATCCATTGAGCAAATGCTGAGATGGCCCCTTGTTTTGCTTCTGGACATAAATGTAACTTCATTTTCTGTGCACGACTTCTAGAATTCAGTGGGAAATACAATTATTCAAATTATCGTTTCCATGTTGTCGCGGCAGGAAGTATTATTCCGAAGGACAACATGGATAAGAGCCAAAATTTATTGCTTATTTATCCTTTAAATAGATTTTATTACATGGGAGGTTGTTTTTTTTCTTCAAAATTTAAGTAGTATATGACTTAGTGTAGGGATCACAGAATTTTTAAAATGTGCACACAATTCGCTTGTCCCAATAGCACGTCATACGCAGTTTTAACTGTTTTCTGACGTAAAATAAAATCAAAAAAATAAAAATATGGTATTACCGCATTTTCTTTGGCAATCACTTACTGTCCAATCTCCTTAACTGCCCATACCATAATGAAGACTTTGTTTCTATCAGTTCTAAGGTTGATTTTTAAGATTTCATTATTTTAATTATTCTTTGATTAATAATTCTTTCTTTTTTTGTAACCTGACAATACCACCTCCAATATTCCATTACTGTTCCTTGAATTCTACTTCTTTCGCAGGCCTTAATAGCCCATAACTCAGCTCCATAAGCGAATGGACTTTTAACAACTGATTTATGCAGTGTAGTTTTTGTGGTCGTTTTTATACTTAAATTCCATGTTAATGAGTGTAAAGATTTTATAACTTGCCTACCTTTATTTGTTTTGTTTAGAACATCTGTGCTATGACGACCATTTCTTGCTAAATTTACACCCTACATGACGGATCACGATGTTCAGATATCGCCATCGCCTTTCATTTCGAGAACAAAATACAAGCAGCACTGTGGTCACAGTTGGATATGTAAGATTTTTATGTCTCTTACGTACGACAACCCAGCAGTAGTGCATAATTTAAATAAAGGGGTTTGCCATTCAAACCCAAACCCAATACAGTAGTTTAAAATATTTTGAACAACTGTATTTTGTCACATATTGTCTTTAATTTTTGTAATTTTAATGTTATATATGTACCTTCAGAGGAAAATAAAGCCGATGCAACTCCGGGTTCGTAGGACCCCTGACCAATCAAGGGCTGCCGCCCCGACGGTACCTGCTTGGAACGGGGAGCCGCAGTCCTTTGGATGCTCCCACAGCAAGCGGTCGCATCTAGCAAAGTTGATAGTTGAACTCCTTTACACCTTTTAATTATGCATCTACGGGATAACAGGTCCTGACCATTGCCTACCACTACCACATATTTTGTTTTTTAAATATTTATGTGAAGTCCCCACTTTTCATATTCTTCGATTAATTTTCGAGTCATGCTGTGGATATCATCATTGGCTAGGACCACTTAGTCGTCTGCATGCATCAAGGTATATAAGAAATATGCACCACTGCCACCTCCCATGCCCTTACACTTATAGAGTCGCTAAGAAAATGTCTATACAATATTTACAATTTTAATATTTATTATATTTACAATTTTAAAGTAAGAGAGAATTTAGCATTGATTACTATTTACAACGTAAAGTCTTGAACAATGAATGAGCATCAGCTTAAACAATTAATGGTTCTTGGAATCATGTTCTTACGTGATGCAATAGAAACATTACTATGTTCACAGTGATACATTGCCATGATACAAGATTGAGTTCGTGAAAATATAAAACTATAGACAATTGTATCTTTAAGCTTGCAAGTATCAAAAAACTGTCCTGCAAGAAATCATATGTTAAAATGTAAGTTATAACACCTTACAAGAGACGATTCTGTGTTCCAAGAACATGTTCTAACAA